>BSBK01004030.1:600000-890000 GCA_027943335.1 Chamaecyparis obtusa
GCTTAAATATAAAATTATTAATATAATTAAATATTTATGAAAATAATAAATTATAAATTAATTATTAATTATTATTAAATTATTAAATATTAAATGTTTTATAATTCATTTATTTAATAAATATCTTTGATATTAATTAAATAAATGGATAATAATTGTTTTAATATAAAAAATAAGATTTTTATTTCATCTTTTAAAAATCTTAGCAAATATTTTTGCAAAGTTATGACTAACTGATGAGGTCATGAGATAGACTTGAAATTTCTGAGTGCAGTTATTACTGATTCATGAGCTTTTATGAGTTTTTCAGAGATAAGACTGTATTTATGAGGACATTTATGATGATATTTGAGGAGGCATGACTTTTAGGCTTATTTTATGACTTTTTGAAGTCTTTTGAAGGGCTTAAAATTGGACTTATAGGCTAAATCCGACCCACAATTTATTGTTTTCAGAATGCAGTTGGTTGTAAAAAGGATAAGTATGAGTTGAAGGCTCATTTGTAAGGAGTTCTTTTTCTCTTTGCCTTGTTGTTTTGTAACTTTTTTCGAAGTTCTTGACAGAAACAAGGGATTTTTTAACCCATTTTATAAGATATACAGATCTTTGACACCTTTTTTATTGTAATTTATAGTTTATGCCTTCCTTTCTTAGTCTGTTATTGTGTACTTAGTGTTGGTACAGAATTTTGTGATGTTCTTTGTCCTTGAATTTGTATCACGAATTAGTGCCTTTATGCAGTATTTCATAGTTTTTTTTTGCAGGTTTTAAGTTGTGCTCAATAAGCTTTTTCGAAAATTGTGAAAAAATCTCTCTTTTTAGGGGATTGTTGTTATTGGCCTACTTAGAAATCGATTATGCAGATATTATGATTTAGTGGGGTTGTGTAAGAGAGCTTATGTTACCATTTCATTGTGTGTTGAGTCATTTTTGTTTTTCTCAAATTTTCAGTTTGGTGTATCACCCTGTAGGAATTAGATTTCATTTCTATGCATCGTTCTACTTCGTTTCTCCAGCAAAAGTTTTTGTTTTAGGTGGTTTTAGGTGAGATATCATACAGGAGTTGGCTTAGAATCCGGAGATTCATTCCAGCCATAGGTTACCCACAACTTGGGGGTGTTTCCATGTTTCTCCAAAAAGTTAAGTTTCTGCAAGCTTAACAGGGTGCAATTTTGAGAGATAACACCTACAATTATAACCTCTTTGTGTATTTATATTTTATTTGTTTTTCTTTATGAATTAGCTAAAATTTTGTTCTGTTTCATTGCAACTTGATCTTTTTCTGTAAGGATTTCTTTAATATATTCCATGTGTTTTGGATGTTGGTTTAGTTGTTCGCATGGGATTCATCTTCAAAGGCAACCCATTGCATGTGGTTAATGATTTATAAATAATTGACCTTGATTTCCACAATAAGCTCAATTTGGAGACGTAGAGAAAAAAGTATACGAGGAGGATGGAAAGCCTCATTACAAAATAGATGCAAAAGGGTTCAATTGTGGGACTGGAAAACTAAGAAAATTGTTTTCAATGGTGCTAAATGGATGTGAAGTTTGGGGCAGAAACACCTTAGAAATGAAGTGGAGACAGATAGGAAGATTACAAAAACATTTGATCATAAGAAACTTCAAGATAAAGTCATTTGTTCCCTATGAGATTGCTTTGGCTGAATCTGGGGCCTTTCTTGTGGAGGCATCGGCTATAATATGTTTGATAGGTTATCTAAAGAGGTTGAAGATCATGGAGCTTCTTCATTAGCCCAACATGGCAATAGAAGAAAAATTAGATAGAAGGGAGAGCGCATGGATAAAACAGTATAATACATGGGGTATTTGCATAAAAGAATGCCTAAATACCAAGGGGGCAATCAAAACTTATGTCCAAGGTAAAGTGAAAAAAAGCACGTGGATAAGGCAAGTTGAGAGGAAAAGGGAGTACGATATCAAACATTTCAATCCCACATATGATCATGCACAAAAGAATTATATAGGAGTGGAAATAAAATAGAAAGGAATAATTTTAATTTCTCAGCTAAGAACTAGCTTGCACTAGCTTAGATGTGGAACCAAAAGGTGGGTGATACCAAAAGAAGAGCAGGCAGATGGAAGATGCTATTATTTTACTTTGGAAATGATGGAATTGGAATGGCATTACGTCATGGAGTGTCCACCTTACAAAGATATTCAGCTCAATTACACCAAGACTCTGAACGTAAACACTTGAGTAGCTTGCTTGAAGAAGAAAGGATAACAAAAATTGCAGATTACCTATTGAATATTCACAACAGAAGATCCAAGATACAAAAGGAAAGGTGTAATGACCCCTTCTAGTAGGATCACTAAAACCCCCAAATCTGAACTGTGGCAATTCGTCAAACACTTGGCATGCATTGAACGGTTTTGCTTGTAATGATGTGTTTCAATGTGATTATTGCTTTGGGCACCAATTTTGCAATTGAGATAACAATACCAATACAATGTGCAACAATAAATCTCAAAGCAAAGTAAAGACTCACTACAAATATATCAAAACTTCTCTAATTCTGATTGCACTTTCCAGAATATATATGACTGTTACATCTATCACATATGAGCACTGTTTATGGTCTGTTTACAACACATGATCCATATTACATAAACAAGTCCTATTGATGCACTTTTCCTATTCCAAATCAATAGCAAAGTCTGAATACATTGATTGTTACATGAATACATATATGGGACTGTTACATATCAAGTATTATGGTAGTGCTGTTACCATACAATGCGTCCAATTACTATGCCAATTCAGTTATGACAGAGACTAACCAATATCTGCTGTAACTATGACTGAGACCAAGCAATTATTACAACTTCCTTGAATTCAAATGCATACTAAACTCATGAATGGAGCCTGGTTAACGCTCCCAATAGTCTGTCATGGAGTGCTGATGAAGTCCAATGCCAAACAAACCAGAACTGATCCAAACTGCCCCTGGAAACTCTGTTGTGTGTTGTATTGTACAGTGCCGTACCAGGCCGTACATGTACGACACCTGCAAAAAATAATACGCAGGGTTTTGACACCCCAAATTGATATCAATGGGACCGCCAATGAGGTACTAAGGTCCTCTCCAAAGCACAAAAATTAACTCCAAGTGTCAAGGGAGATATGAGCAAAATTCTGATTCCAGGCCCTGATATTGACTGTCTGAAAATGTGCCAAATTGTCTTCAGTCTTTGCCAAAATAATTCACCAATGCAAGAGGTGAATTCAAACCCTTATTCCAACCACAAACAAACCCTTACAACAAATTCTCAATGAAGTACCAATGAGATGGCTGAGTACCAACTCCAAACTTGCAACCTTTCAGTAGATATTTCACTACCTCAGTTATGCCAATCTAGGGGAGTTATCGTTCCCAAAGATCAATGATATTTGCAGACCAAAAGACTACAAATTGCTCCACAATGGAAGAAGTAGAAGAAATTCCAAATCGAAGCATGTCCAAATGAGAGGCCAAGCCCTCTATTTATTTACTTTTCTAAGAAGTTACTAAGAACTTCTAGAAACATCCAATTATAATGCACTTTATAATAAAATAACATTATAATATAAAAGTGCTTTTCTCAACTCAAAATTATAACAATGTAGGCTCATAACTGAATGTAGGCCCAACTACAACTGAATGTAGGCTCGGACTGGATGTAGGCTCTACTACAACTGAATGTAAGCTCGGACTGGATGTAGGCTCTACTGAACGTAGGCTCTAACAACAATATGCAATCAACTGATCTCCAAATGATCATGAGATGACTCTCTCCTCATCGCTATCAGTCTATGAGAGCCCGTGATAGACTGATCCTGCACGCCAAATGATGTCAGCCAAAATGGGGACATGACAAAAGGAAGATCAAAAAGGTGTGGTTGTAAGATCCCTTACTATTTCTGAACTAACTTAACGCTGCAAAACCTCAGATTTTTCTTCACTGACCTCCCAAACTTATCTTTGTCATTCAAGCAAACAGTTCTCCAACGTTTACGTGACCCAATCATTCAGACTTACTCAGTTATTACTCAATGGCATTTCAGCGAACACTTTGCATATACGTCCAGTTCAGAAATATTTCATTTTTTCAAACTTGAAATGAGCAGATTACTGCTACAGGAAAGGGAAAAAACTCTAACAAGCCAACTCTTTCTTCAGTTTTAGTGCAGTCATATAATAGACATTAAAACTAGCATATGATTGGACTGAGCAATGAAATCTTCATTGTTTCATCAATGGCATTTCAATAAGAATTTTGCATACAAAGAAGAATTCAAACTATCTCCAGATTTAGATAACTTACTGATTACAATCTGTGGTTTCAGCAATCTCCATAACAGTCTTTGCAATCAGAATGTAATATTTGCAAATACAAGTACAATGATGATGCATAGAAAATTGATGGTCACTCTATAGCAGACGTATTCAACTGATGACTATATCAGGAAGTCTGAAAGTTACTGAATGATAGACTCACGGTTTCTAAACTCCACACTGATCCTTCCTACCAATCTGTGTTTCTAACAGCACAAAAAAATGTTCAATCTTCTTCTGGACTTTGCCTGCTCTGAATCTTTTTCCTGTCTCATCCTGAGCTATTGCCGTCAATATTTATTGGCCTGACTTAAATCTTTTTACCAACATTTGCTCGATATTGAAATAGTGTACTCCAGACATTAGAGTTACGGCAAACATAATAATGAAATGCTCCAAAACTAATCACGAAACAGAAGCAACATGAATTTTCTTCACTCCTGCTCAATCCTGAACAGATGCACTACTCTGGTGTGTAAACTTCAGCGTACACGGCACCATGGAAGAGCCACCTTAGTAATCTCCGTCTCCGTCAATATTTATTCATCCCAAATATATCAAATTAAATGCGCCCAAAACATTAATTGTATTGGGGAAAGAAATATTTAATCTTGATTGAATTTTTCTCTATATACCTGTCCCCACGGCAAACATATATTTTATCACTCAGAAAATATTATTATTGCCGCACACATATAAGACTCGTAATATTTGCCCCATTCATAATCTTCTCAATAAAATATTTCATCACCCAAGCTCCTTTGGAGATTATGTATATTGGGACCACATTGTTTAGCTGACTAGCTTGTATGATAAATGCCGAACTTTGTATTAGCTTCAGTGAATAAGTAAAGCTCACAACTTATATAGATTTGGCGTCAATAAAAACCTCTGCAGAATATATGATGGCAAACAATTTAAATAAACTTTAATCAGCTGGAGCCAGCATATATATCCAATTTTCAAACCCTTTATTTATATCAGTTTTTTTAATATTGGTATGCAAACTTGGCGCATAGAATATTACCAGCCTGAACTCATGAACATTGGAATAGCGGCAACCAGGCGACCATTGATCCTTAAATTATTCGGCAAATGAGTACAATCTTATTTTCAGAAATATAAAATACCTTTGGTTATTGCAAAATCATCTTCATAGGAAGACTTCACAATTTCAACCCAGATGCAGATTCCGTCACGAATCTGCCACTTTGAAGAACCAGGTTTCCATCCAGCTCTTCCATCAAATTCCTGAAGGTTTTTGTTTCCAGAAATCTTAGCTAATGCCAACACATCAAACAAGTTCATCAATTTCAATAAAACATCTGAAGTCTGAACATATTCTGAATAATCGTTACCTTGAACTTTTATAAGATAAGATAAAACTATTAATGTCCAAGAATAGACCACAAAGGGTCAAAGGGACTGCCAAGTACATGAAAAAGGGGCCAGCCTGCAGCATGGACACCAAACGGTGCTCAAAGAAGTAAGCAACAACTGAAATAAAAATGGAAAGAAGGGTCCACTGGAAGCAAAAGTCCAATGGAAAAGAAAAGAAAACCTCCCGAACCCAATTAAGGGTTCCGAACTGCCGTGAAAAACTTCTGAATTGAAGGATAGGCAATAGGACCAGTCAAAATCATAGGTTGCCTCAGAGTGACCCTGGATGAGGATAGCATTCTCTAGGAAACTCTTGGCCTTTCATTAGCTTGTCTCTTAGCATTCCATTTCTTTGTTTTTTTATTAATTTGAAATGAAGTGACTTTTAGTTTAAAATTCTAGTTGACATAAAAAGTCACTTTAATATTAAATAATTAAATTAAGTCGTCATTATATTTTGACAACTTAAATTTTTAATTATTTAATTAATTTATAATGTCCCAAAAAGGGGACATTACAACAGTGTTGGTGGCCTATTTATTTTGGCCATTTATACTTGTGTGTTGGTAGCCATCTGTGGGTCCTATAGGCTACATGGTCTCGTGGACGTTATTAAATAAATTCATTCATTCATGAACCAATGGCTATACTTGTAACATCCCAATTTATAGCAAATATTGATTTTTGAACTTTTGTCCAATTTCTAAGTTTTTCCTTATAGAGCTTGGTGTGTGTTTGGGAGGACTATAAACTTCTTAGAGTTATCTTCATTGGTTAGCAGTGACTTTGGTTTTAAGAAGACCGTACGACATAGTAGGCCTACGAAGGGGAAACAACAGTAAATATTGAAGGAAAAAACACCATACAGAACATAAAAATTGTTGTAGGAGGACGAGAGCTACTGTACGAGGACTTTGAAACAAAGATAAATAAACTATGCCATACAAAATGGAGTCACCGTACGCAGAGCGGAAGAAATCTACAGAGAGAAATGAAGCAAGGAGCTGCTTACGGTGCATGTATTAAGCAAAAAGAGAAGGCAAAACACATCAGTTCATGGAGAGATTTAATACCACTGCATAGAAGCAATAGAAGGAGCCGCATGAAACAAAGGGAAAGGCATACAAAAAGACTGTGCGGTACATAAAGAGATAAGGACGCCGATGATACATAGCCACCGTACGACAACGGAAGGGTGAAGGGAAATAAATTCTATCGAATAATTGGAAAGACAACAATCTTCGTAAGCAACAAAGTATTACAAGGAGGAAGCAACCGTAGAAAAGTAAGAAGGAACCAAACTAAGACCAGCCGCATAGGAGGAAATAGACCGCACCCCTCACTTCAGTCTATGAACAACTAGGCAATTAGGGATTCAAGGCATAACAATTGATATCGTACTTAACTAATTGTGTGAAGCGAAAAAGGAGTTGGTTGATGGAGTTAGGGACAAATAAACAAAATTGGAGAAAACAGTTACAGCAGTTGGGGTCACAATCAGGGAGAAGTTTTGTGATGAACAAAGAAAAGTGAGTATTGCCCTCGGGAGTAAAGGTTGCAAGAAAAATGGATGCTTCAAAGGTGGCCTCAGGGAAGAAAGTAAGGCCAAAAGTGTAGGTGCAAAAGGAAGAAGTAACTGTACAAAATATCACTTTCGAAGGATTGAATGGTGTCGAGTGCAAGACTTGGTGGCAAGAAACCCCAGAGGACCATCCCATTAAAGCAAGTGTGAGGCATGCACAAGTACATTGGGCGATTCAAATGCATGTATTTTCTATTCGAGAGTTTGAAGGAGCATTAAGGTCAATGATAGAAACCTATGGCAGACACCGACATCGGTTTGTCTTTGAGTATTTGGGATACGATATTACTGTTGGCATCACTAACCGGTAAGCTCTCTACCGGTCCAAGTGTTTTCATTGATTGGCAAAAGAGGATAGAGATTTGTTGTCTCTATTATAAAGGGGACTCTTCATCAAGAGAGGCTGTGAAACCGGTCACTACACTAAGCATCAGCAACCAGACAATGCACTCAGTAGAGAAGAGTGTATCCTAGTATCAACCAAGGACCGACCTCAACCGATATAGACAAGTACAAATACAAGCATATCCAAGTAATGTCTATAACACAACCGGAATAGTGCAACCTGTAGTCCGCGCAAAAGAAGCACACCTAGGGACATGTAACCGGTAAGCCAAGAAAGAGACAGCAGTAGACTCTTACTTGTTTATAACCTGAAGAACTCAACCGATATATTATACAGACTCCGGTATGAACCGAGGAAGTCATAATCAATTGTTTGTTCCAACCAGCTCTTCTTGACCGAGATTTATTGCAGTAAATCCGAGTGATCTTGAGTTGTCTTGGTGATCGGTTCGAGGCGCAGGTAAAGGATTTAAAGCCGGAATCAATGGTTTCTTGAGGCACAATTGAAGGATTTAAAGCCGGAATTAGTGGCTTTAAATCAAAGTGTTATCTCTTGTGAAGAAAGGTTGCCTGACACGCAACTGTTGCTTTCTTCATGAAGTGGATGAAGCCAGAGCTTGCATCGAATGCTTGCTTAGAGAACAAACACTTCACTAACTAATGAATTCATTGGATCTTAGGATTAAGTCATGTATTTGAGGCGTAGTCAGGGCAACAAAACTGAATATATTCTTATGTCTGTTGAGAAGAAGAATTGCCTTCATTCTGCCGGGAAAAAGAGTGAGCCTATATGCTATAGAAGCAAGGGTTAGAAAAGTATCAAGGGTTAGAGAAAATCAAGAGAGAAAAAGTTGTGCAAGGCAGCACAACAACAGTTGAGAATACACCTGTGTCAACCGGTGATAATTCTCAGTAGAGCACAAATAGAGATCACATATGGCTAAGCAAAGCCTTCTGTATAGATCTTAATTCTATTGTTTTCTAGCAAACTACAATAGACAAATCCCAGTATTTGGGTGGACTCTAACAGGTCCCTTGTATCAAAATCCCTTAACCGGGTGACATCTTTCAAGGTGTCTGAAGTCCCTTAACCGGGCAGGTCTTAACAGATCTTACTATTACAAATCCCTTGATCGGGTCGCACCTAGCAAGTGCGTTTTATCCCTTGATCGGGCAAGCTCTTAACAAGGCGTACTTCAAAAAAGTACAAATATTGTGAGGTCTCCTCACACCGTGGTTTTTACCCTAACCGGGTTTCCACGTTAGGGTAGTTGAGAGGGTTACATGGATGGAGTAGTTGGAGCGTGAGAGGCTTGAGAGGGTGACGATGGAAACTCACCTTGCTGCAGCCATGGAGGAGAGGGATAGGAAGGATAAGGAGATCTTGGAGGTCGCCCTCGTGCTGAAGTTAGCTTTGGAATGATAGATGTTAGCAGAACGAGACTTGAGGCTATGGATTGAGCAGGTGTATGAGTTGAGAGCATGAATGACATCTACACCACCACCGACACCTTCCTCATTAGGGACGCTCTCTCATCCCCCACCTTAGTCTTGATTTCCTTTTGTATAGTTGTATTTGTCCCCATTTTGTTGTGTGTCGTCGGGAGATGACTTTCTTTTTAGGGGGGATGATGTTGTCAGGCAATTAGTGTGATTAAGTTTTTGTTAGTAATTGTCGAAGGATAGGTAGTTGTGCGACGGTTGCTGACAGTTGGCACCTACACCCTCTCAACATCTCTATATATGTTCATGTAATTGTTTGCAAGATATTGTTGTTGCCGTCGTCTCAATATATTGTTAGCACTTTGAGATTAATGGAAATATAACTGTAAGCTCTCTTATATTGTATCTGTCTATTACAATTACGTTTCATTCCTGTATGCATTAAACTTTACCCTAGGGAGTAAACATAGATAAAGGTTCCTTGTGTCCTTGTGAAGTTAAACACTGCAATACTAATTTTGATGACTTGAACTTGGACTTGAGTTGACAACCCAAAATTTTGACTTGGACTTGGGATTCAATATGGAATTGGAAAAAACTCGACAAAAAAAACTATTAGATTTTCACAAAAAAAGAAATTAATGCATTTAGAGAACATAATAGCCGAATTTGACTATGACATTAAGCATGTCATATGATCTTGAAACTCTGAATATTTGAAATTTCATAATTCATATTCCTATAATTAGTTGTTTATGTTATCAATTTTGGTCTCCACTCCCGAACCCCTTCATTTTTATCAAATTTTTTATGTGAAAAGAGATCCCAATAACTAGTGGGGGTTTTGGATAGTGGAGACCCTAAATGGGTTTGAGGGGTTGCAATGATAAGCTACACAAGGTGTTAGAATTGTTTTGACATAAAATATAGCCTGAGGGTGTGTCAACAAACTAAGAGTCTGAGATTATGAATCATGAATTCGAGCTTGACACTTGGGGACTTTTTACCCAAGACTCAATTGGACTCCCGAGACTTGGTTTGCAAGTCCTGGGCAAGTCAACTTAGCTGGTTTCAGGACTTGCAAGTCACATGAGGCCTATCGAGTATTCGGCGAGTCCTCAATCTATGCTGCTATATATTGTTCAATAAAATTTCCAAAATTTTTAGTAAGATTCTTGTTAGCACTCGCATGAAAGATGAGGAGTCCTGCCTACATAAGAATTTTACTTTTGGGATCCCTAGTTGTATTAAATACCATGGACCAATTCTTCATAAACAAACGCTTATATGAACCATGGACGTATCTCAAATGCTCAAGCCTTATCTTTTGTGTTTGAAAATACAACCATGAAGTGGCTTGTGACTTCCATTAGGATTTTGAAAGACACTCAGGGTTTCCAGTTGTATTGAATCCTTAAGTGCAAGGTTTTAGATCCAAGGAAGATGTTCATAGATATGAAAAATAAAGCTGTCTTTCAGAAACTTGATTCTTAATTTCTTTGTCATTATGAATCATCCCATAAGAAGGAAACATAAGGCTATCTACCCATCTTGAGATGGCAACCATTTCCTTCTTTTGTGGGGGATTTAGGGCAAGTGAACAATTTTCATGCATGGTACTGAATAAAAACATTCAGGTGCCTTTTACAGATGTTCTGGGTCTCCCTTTAAAGAACATTAAAAGTTTTAATATGGGTTTGAGGTCAGGTGTACTCAAGAAACGATATTGTCTTCTCACAGGAGGGGTATCCAATTGCCCAACTGTGGGAGACTTTTTAGGAAACAAAACTACAAGTGATAATGGCTGATAGAAGCGTTTTATAATGTAGAAGTGTCATTGGCAACCACAGATTGAGAGATGTCCTCAGTCTTCAGTGAAGTAATTTACCTATATTTTTTTCTTATGGATCTGGAATATGAATTGTATAGATATTGGTGATGTAAGGCCATCTCATGATGCCTTGTTGATGATGCATCTCATGCCATAATTCTCCACCAAAGTTTAAGATTAGATATGGCTGACTTAAAAAATCTAATATTATGTATTGTGAGCAAGGGATTAAATTTAGTTAGTAATGATTTCCCTGTTCAATTGATGTAGATATCAAGGGGCAGGATATCTGACACTATCAGTTTGTGTATATGAGAGTATAATGTTATAGAAATCCATTTCATATTATATAGATTCTCTTGTTACATATTTTTTATTCTGATTACCTAGACATGGAGTAAAAAGTAAATCTGTTAATTGCATCTGGAATTGAAAATGCATAATTGTGATTGTACTATATTTGTTCATCAATATATGTTTCTGATGGTGGTGTCAGGCGTTGAAAATTCTGAGGCAGATACCAGAAACTGAATCAAAAGGGTTTGGATTAAGCCCAGAAGGACTTATTTGGGAATGTGTTCCAGTACCACCTAACTGTGCCAGGATCTCTACAGCTTCATTCCAAACAACAAGAGTTGGCACTGTATGTATCAACTTGAGCTGCTTTGCCTACTGAATTTCATGTTTTGATATTCTTTAAATACTATCATTACTTATAAATCATGTCATAGAGTTAACTAGATTGCTTGTTGTGTAGGATGCGGCAACTCAGACGTTGAAAAAAGTAATAAATACTGTACAAAGGATTAGAGAGTCGAGGGGAGGCAAACCGACCTTCAATGCTATCAAGCATGAAAGTAAAGTGCTACAGTCATTGTGCTCAGAATATTTGCAAGCGCAAGGTGGTTTCAAGGTATGAGTTGCATTGCATTTTTAGTAAGAAATCATTTTATATATATGTAATTGAATTAAAAGACCATTTTTAATTCAGATTTGATTTAAAATACAGGTCATTAGGGACAAGGAATCTCTAGAATTTAACATTGGTAAGGGAAAAACAAAATCTTTTTCAAATATATTGGGTAAGAGTATTGAGGCATTTCTAAAAAAGACTTCTGGATTTTCGGCACGTGGTGTCATATCTGGAGATGCATATAGAGAGGTGGATCAAATAGGAATTCCCCTTGAAGTAGCAAGCAGTATCACGGTTGAAGAACGTGTAACAGAGCATAACAAAGAAAAGATGCAGAACATTGTGAATCACGGCCTTTATAACTTATTGGTTGATAGGGGTGGAAATTGTCGATCAAAAGAATTCCTTCAAATGGCAAAGGAAGTTGAAATTGGTGAAATTATCCACAGACAGCTTGCAGATGGGGATATTGTTTTTGTTAATAGACCACCTAGTGTACACAAGCACTCTTTTTTGGCCTTGAAAGTTTGCATTCAACCAAGTTGTAATTTCAGTATCTGCCCTCTTATATGTCCACCACTTGATGCAGATTTTGATGGAGATTGTATACACATTTTTGTACCACAGACGCTTCAATCACGAGCTGAAATTTCTCAGCTCTTAACTCTGGACCAGCAGCTTATTGATTCTCAGGGTGGACAAATGTTACTCATGCTGACAAAAGATACTTTACTTGCAGCTAGCCTTATCCTTCATATGCCATTTCTTAATCAAATTACAGTACAGCAGCTGTCAATCTGGACATCGTCAGCTTTCCCCCAGCCAGCAATCATCAAATCACCTCATGGAGGGCCGTATTGGACAGGTTGCCAACTTTTTCAAATGTTCTTGCCGCCAGATATTTATTGTTTTGGCAATGGAGTTAATATTTACAATAGTGAAATTCTATCCTTTAATCGAGGTGCTAAGCAAGTGGCCAGTTCCGTTGAACTGATTCTGCAAACATTGATTTTGCAAAAAGGACCAAGTGAAACTTTGAATTTTTTGAACTCAGCACAGCGTTGTTTAACAGAGTGGTTATCTCAACAGGGATTCAGTGTGGGTTTGGATGATGTACATCCGTTTCATGAGTTGTCCCACAAGATGTTTTTGACTGATAGTATTAAGAAATGTGTTGCTGATACAATTCCTCTTTTGAAGCATAAAACAATTCCATGTTTTGAGGTTGCAGTAGTTCCCTATTTACAGGATCATGTTGGTGAGGCTTATAACAGAATTCAGAAATACTTTTCTAATTCCAATTCTCTTCTTGCAATTGTTGATGCCGGAAGTGGGTGTTCTATTAATAAAGTTGCCCAACAAACAGAGTTCCTGGGTCTTCAGATATTTAAAGGGAAAGAACTCATACCCAGGGAATGGAGTGATAGATTGGTGTCCTCACTAAAAATCAATGAATCTTCCAATTATGATGATAATATTTGTGAGGCTCATGGTCTTATTCTATCCTCTATTGCTAATGGTTTAAAGCCTCATGAAGCATTTATTAATGCTATCTCTTCAAGAGAAACTCTTTTTTGCAAGGCAATGGAGGTTAAGGAACCGGGTACACTTTTTAAGAAACTTATGTCCTTCCTTCGTGACATTGTTATCTGTTATGATGGCTCTTGCTGGACTACACAAGGAAATCACCTGGTGCAATTTGAGTATGATTGTAATGTACATCCAAAAGATTCAGGAAGTGAGAAGCTTTTATCAGAATGGCACTGCAACAATACTAAGATAAAAGTACAGTGGCAACATGGAGACCCTGTTGGGGTTCTTGCAGCTACTGCAGTAGCAAATCCATCATACAAAATTCTTCTTAATGCTGCTCAAAGTAACATTTCTTCATGGTATCTTCTTAAGGTATTACAGGATTATTTTCTTTTGTTAAAAAAAGTAATTGTTTAAAGAGCGAATTGTTTTGAGTAAATACTAATAATAACTTTTTGGGATAGTTCTAATTGTTCCTACCATTCCTAATGTCATTTAAACAGGAAATCTTGTTCCATGGGTTTGCCTCTTGTTTGAAACTTTCTGATCAAACAGTGATCCTTCGCCTGCAGAGTTGTGTTTGTAAAGGCGCATACTGTTTAGAGAAGGCTGGGCTGCAAATCCAGAGACATTTACAAAAAATTCCTCTGAAATTGTTTTCAGTTTCTGTTGAAGTTTGGTGGGTTCTTATCTTAGTCTATTTTGAGTTCTGTTATGTGACATTAGAATCTAATTTTTGTCTTTACCTTGCATATCACATGTGCTTTGTTTTCATCAAGACTGCTTATGGTTTTCTCTCTAACTGATCCTGTTTCAGAATATACTGTAAGGGGCTGCCCGAATGTGTTTTTTTTTTTTGCAATTTATTGAAATGATGTAAACCCAACCAACAAAAGTAAACTATGAAATGTCTTACAGTGAACAAGCAAACACAGATCGAATAAGCAAATACAGATTTATACTATGATCTGAAACTAAGTTACCGGCTCGAATCCGGATGCAGATGCGGGTACGAGAACCTGGTACTCGGATACGTGAGATTTTTTCTCGGGGTTGTCGGTGCGTTTCGGTATTTATTTATATATATATATATATATAAATATATATATATATACAAAAATATGCAAGAAATACAGAATTAAATCATTTGATAGTATGATATCTCATCATTGATCAATGCCAAATGCCAAAGATAAATATTAAATGCCAATTGGTAGTTCACAAATATTCAAATAAGCCATATCATATATGTCTATGTTCACGATTCCAATGAAAACCAGAAAATCATTACAATTAAAAAATGCAGTTCATGATTCATCAATCAGAATCATAACGATTATCAAAAAAATCATCTTCGTCTTCAGCTTCCACAAGTTCAAGATCATTTGAACCCAAAGTGGTTACACTTGCACTAGATGCACCATGTGTCCGGATGTAATCATCATCATCATAAGTCATAGTGAGTCTAGTAAGATCCTCAACGGTTGCATCCATGTTGGCACACTCAGGGGCTACATCCCAAAGCTTCGCTGCTCCATATTTTTAGTTTGGAGTCTTACGTGACATAAGATGTAAGTCAGTATGAATATAAACCAAGTCTTCATGTTTTTTTGACCCCAATCGGTTATGCTTTATTGAGTGGATAAAGGAGTATGTACTCCAATTCTGTTCAGCGGCAGAAGAACTTGCAACCTGGATAGTTTTCACAAAAATAAAAATAAAATTGCAAAGTAAATTAAAGAAGGTTAAGTACTAAATTGTAGAATACAAGTGGTGAGAAAACAAAATAAACTTACCTTTGAGAGGATCTTGATTGCAAGAGGTTGGAGGAATGAAAATGGTTGATCATGGAGGTACCACCATGTGATAGCTTCCATTTCGTATTGATCATTGATAGTTGTTGGACTATGATTTCTTCATGAGGCAAACAAGCGAAATTCTGTGTTCACTTGTTTTTGCATTTCTTCATCTGGGAAGAGTCTATCAAATGCTCGCTTGTACCCAGTAGCAACTTCTTCATCTCTATATGGTGCTAATCTCCATGGCATAGAAAGTACTTTCTTGCTATAGTACCTCGGAGATAGGGCATATGCAAGGAGGTGTGATGGGGTGGTCATCCTTTCCCAATGATGATGAATGATTGATTCCACCTTATTGCATAAGGTTTCACATTCTATGGGGACATTCTCATGTTTTTGTATTGCAATTTTTACCTTCTCTACCATTGTGTCCATGCCATCATAGACATCCTCCAAACAAGGTATATCTATATCGGCAAATTGAAACATAGTCATGATAGGCCTAGTGAATTCCAATACATATTGCACACAAGCCCACCAACTGTCATCCAGGACCAATGCATTGACCTTTTGGGTCCTCTTTGAATGTGGAGCCTTGCATACACCCCATTGATTGGAAATAACCATTTGCCTCAATGCCTCTTGCACTTTGAGAAGTCGTCTCATAAGAATAGTATGAGATGGAAATCGGGTCTCAACAACCTAAGTAAGCGAATAACAATATGTCAATAAATATTAAGCAAATTTATATACAATTTGATAATTGAACATGACATAAAATTTATTAAAATAAAATAAATAAAATAAATATAGTAATTACCTTCAACAACTCCAATTTCGAGAAACTTCTGAATATTGATTGTGACATTTGGTGGTTCGTCACAAACATTTGGATCTCCTTACCCTCTTCGTATATTTGTTTCACCCACTCTATTTGAGTGCCAATTTGCTGCATTGCCAAGTTGAGGGAGTGTATAGTGCATGGTGTGCAAAAAATGTGTTCATATCGGCCCTCAACCAAAGCACTTGCACCCCTACAATTTTTTGCATTGTTTGTGATTACCTGAACCACATTCTTACTACCCACCATCTCTATGGAGTCAATTAGAATTCTGGAAATGAAATGTGCATCTTTCACTTCCCCTTCCCAATCAAATGCCTTTAAAAACATTGCCCCTTTGAGGGACATTGCAATAACATTAATCAATGGACGGTTTCTAGTTTCTTTCCATGCATCGAAAACAATAAAAACACCCAAATCAATCCAAGAATCTCTAACTTGTTGAAGGGAGGTCTCTACATTATTCCTCTCTTTTTACAACAAGGTGGTACACACCTTTTCATACCTAGGACTTGGGAAACTGAACGGTGCACTATTGATTGCCGACACAATTTGCTTCCAATATGGTGGTCTCACCAAGTTGAATGGAAGACCATTGGCATAGAGGCTATGTCCAATTTTTTCTTCAACAATTTTTGTTGCCTCCATTTTAAATGCCTTGTCCAATGGACCTATTTTGCAGGTTGTAATTTGTACTTCTCCATCTTCCACTTTTGGTATAGACAAGAATGAATGTTTGGAGGCTGCAACTGATTCAGTGGGTAAATGCATTTTGTTCTTTTCATATCCATTAGCATAGGAAGTTTGTTTGATCTTTGAACCAATCTATCAGCCTCTTCTTGTTGTTTTACAAATCCAACTATTTTTACAGGTGCCAACCCCTTCTTACCTTTGCCTTTGCACATTCCCATCCCTTTACTAGTAGGGCCCATAAAGTGAAGTTTAACTCGAGAATTGAGCCATTTTTTGGTTTATCATCACAATAATGACGCTTCCAAATATATGCCTCACCTTCTGCAACCTATGAAACTCTTGTGGTATGTCTCCATAAAGGAGATGCTATATCAATTTTGAATTCATTGGTTCCTTCCCCACCCACTGAACTTTCACTACTGACAATTCTTGGAATCTGATTTCTTGCTATTATAAGAAATTAAATAAATTTAAATTAGAAAAAAACTAACAAATACAAGCATATAAGTGGAAAAAAAGACACCAAAATATTAAAACAGAGAGCTAAACTCATTTCTTTATTTCTTAAAATTTTTCTGAAAAATTTCATCCCAAACTTGAAAAATTCATACAAATCTAAAAATAATTCATTAAAAAACTCAAGAATAGGGTCAAATGCTTACCTTAGACACTTAGATTTCCTTTGTGGAAGCTATTTGGCACTCCATGAATGATCCTCTTCGAAAATAATCACATGCCCTTTGAAATGTGAAAATGGAGACCAAATGAGAAGAGAGCAAAATAGTAAACAAAATGATATGCAAAAAAATGAATGGCCTCTTTTAGGGCCATTTTAGGGTTTAGTGGAAAAAAATAATAATAGAAAAGTCTTATTAATACACGCTTTAAGTAGAAAAAAATACTTTTATAAGTTTTTTTTGACTTTTTTCATCAGTGGGCATCCAGGTGCATTCGGATGCGCCCGGGTGCTCACAGACATGCACATGGAGTGTAAAATCTCCTTGTGAGTGCTTGCTGGTTTGTAGGGATGCGCACCAGAGAGCATCCACAAGGAGTTTTTATGCTCCCTGTACGCTGCACAACGTATCAGCACCAGGATCTAAATCCAAAAGTATCTGCACCCAGATTCTTGGCCATTTCAAGTGTACCTGGTAACTAAGATCTGAAATGATATTGTTGATAATTACTAGTGAGCATCAACACATACAAACATCAAATCCTTCAATAGCTGTTTGATACAATGGTATTTATCAGATGGCATTCAGTAATCACAGCAATTACAACTCAAACATACCAGTCTGCTGTCATAATTTATTACAGACCTGATGCAGCCCTAGTAGGCCATGTACAACATTCTTTCAGTCATCTTTAGACCAAGTACGATCACCTGAGAGCATGTATGGCACCCTCCTAAACTTCTTTTATCTATACGGGCCAGTATGATATAGTTTCAGATTTGCCATGACTGAGATTTATTAGTCGCAGACCTCGGCGTTACTGTTCTGGCTGATCACAAACTTGTACGACCCTTGTACTCTTCCTCTCAGCTCAAGCAGTTCAGTTTTTGTAATGTCCCTGTTTTCGTGAGCATTAGAGTTTGAGGGATTAGTCTATTAATTGACCCTCATAGGCTAATGAGGTTGGATAGAGGGTCTCTTGAGAGATGCAGCTTCTTCAAAGACCTGAGCTTTGCAGGATTGGTGTTTGTTTGAGGTCTCTAGGACTCCGTATGCAGTGATTTCTATTTATAGTGAGTTTATTGCTATTTATAGCAATTTTTGGAGGGATAGAGATTTTGACATAACTTAGCTGTCATTGGTAAAGTTCGAGGCAAACATCAATCCAACCGGAACACCGGTATATCACACCGGTGCTCATAACTATGAACCGGTAGACTAAAGGAGGAAGCAGTGTACCTTAACAGCTCTTAAGTGTTTTCAACCAGTCATGAGAGACATACAAGGAAGGTATGACTAACCGGGTACAAGTTTATTACTTGTTAAATGCATAATAATCCGAACTGGATTATACGGAGCACTCACAGTTGAAACTGAAGTTATCTTTTTAATTGGAGTTAGCTTTATTTTATCTATGGGTGTTTTAAAGTAAACTCAAGATCAGCTTGCAAAGCTTTGCATGCTTGATTTATGTGTGAGTTTACAGCTTGGCGGAACTGTGAGAAGTATTTTTAATAGGGTGAATTTCTTATAAATACAGGTCATAGGATACACAAGAAGTGTTGTTGAATATAATGAGCAAGAGAGAGATATCTTCTGAGAGGAGCTACAGTCACGAGAAGTGAAAGACAGAGAAAGGTTCAACAACCAATCAGAGGAAAGGGCAACAGGTATGATCTAATCAGACAGAAAGTGTCATCATAGATCATTGCTTTAGATTGTAAAGCATATTCAAATCCCTTAGTTAGGGTGAACCCTAATAGGTTCTTTGTATAAATCCCTTTACACGGTAACATCTTTATTGGTGTTGAAAGTCCTCTTACCAGGCTATTCCTAACAGGGTCAAGATCCTAACAGGTCTTCTACCAAATCCCTTTACCAGGTAGCACTCTTATCAGTGCTTTTTAAGCCTTTAACATGGCACCTTTATTACTGCAGTAGTAATGTTGTGGGTTCTGTCCCATTGTTGTTTTCTCCTTCTAACCGAGGGTTTCCACGTATATATGCTGTGTTGACTTGTGCATTTCTATTTCTGTTTATGAGTGTTGTTATATTCCTTTAATTTTGCAAGAATATATATAAGGTTAAATTGAAGTAGAAATTGTATTTACTGATTAACCCCCCCTCTCATTAACCGGTTAGGATTAACAATTGGTATCAGAGACCTTTGGTTCTCAAAGATATAAAGCTTAACTGCTTGAATAAAAGATCATGGAGGGATACAGGTATAAAAAACGGTTGGTGGAAGCCAATGACATAATTACCTCTCTTGAGAATAGACTGAGGAGGTCTCTTGCGTAAAGAAAGGAGTTGGCTCTGCAACTTAGTGAGAGAAATGAAACAATTGAGGAACTCTCTTGGAAAAGTGGATTTGATGAAGCAGAGGAGGTGGTCTCTGAACTTATGGAGAAAAATCAGAGTCTAACTGATCAGATCTCAAATCTGAAAAGGGAGTAGGAAAGTAATGCTCTAAGAATGACTTAAATGATTGAAGAAAAGAGGAAAGCTGAAGATGAAAGGAACAATGCCGTGAAATCACTAGCAGTCTTTGAAAGAGCAAGAAATCTGGCAGAAGATGCGGTAAGAGAAAGTGATCTTGTTATTTTACAACTTCAAGAAGACATGCAGATCATAACTCAAAAAAAGTTTATTATGCAAAAGAACCTACATGATAAAGATGATGCATGCAAAAGGCTGGCTATTGAATTATATCAACTAAAGGAACAACTTAAGACTCTTGAAGAAAGAAATGACACTCAAAAGGTACAATGAAAGCTCAGCAAAGCTTGATGAGCAATTGAGGGTTCAAAGAAAGCACAAGGATCCCACAGGACTTGGGTACATCAGTCAAAGCAACAATGAAACCGATGAATCCTTAAAAGTCAACAAGGGCAAGAAGGAAAAGAAGAAACCGGAAGAAGATAAAGGTAAGTAGACCTTCAAACCTCTAGCAATCATTGTTGTAAACCAGGTCATAAAACAAATGACTGCATAAATGCACCGGTGAAACCATTCACTTCTAATAGTTACTGCAACAACTGTTATAAGTATGGCCATAGGACCTTTGAGTGTAGGTCATGTCCCAACAGTGTGTCCAGTGGAAGCAGGGGAAGCTTCAAAGGTTACTGCTATGCATGCAACAAGTTCGGACACAAAGAAGATGAATACAGATCTAAAACAATGGCATTCAAATCCCCATCGAGACCGGTATTCCATAATAGGAACACAAACCGGAGCACAACCAACTGTGCTAGCTGTGGAAAATATGACCATAGCAAATCTCGATGTCACTCATCCATGAACAAGGAAAGAAGGGTAAATCCATGGAGAACAACCGGGATGACCTTTTACAATTGCAACAAGATTGGACATCTAGCCAAGGAATGCAGGAACTGGCCAATGAACACAAGAAAAGGACTGGCCAAACCGGTGAAGAGGGCCTTGTCTCCCAATCAAAAGGGTAACAAGGGAAGAGAGACTGAAAAAGAAGTCAAGAAGATTTGGTTCAAGAAGGAATCAAAGAGCTCTGTTGAGGAGAAGACAGAAGGAAGATCATCATCTGCTGATGGTAATATCTCTTCAGCAAACTGAGCCTAAGGGCTTAGAGGGAACTGGTAGTCTGCCTACTGTTCCCCGAAGAATTGGTGAGCAATGATCTCACACAATAAAAAAAAAGGTGTAACCGGGAGAAGGCACCGGTCTATCAAGTATTTCGAAAAGATAAGTGCTGACATCACAACCGAGGATTGATCAATAGGTAAACTCATTAGAACCGGTTGTCTTAAGAAAGATTAGGTATGGTAATTAATGCTGTAGCCGTTAATAATTGTTACCGTTTGATAATTACCATTATACCCTAAATCTATTTAAGGGAAGGATGATTACTCATTTCCTTTACAATGCGAACTGTGATTTTTGTTTTCTTAAGATTTAGTAATCTCTTCTTGCTCTGATTTATGGTCTTTGCTTAGTAAACTCTGTAAATCCTATGAAGAATTATCTGTGTAAACCGGTCAGATACGATGGCATCATCATCCTCTGTTGTCAATCTAATTCAAGGTAACCAATTCAATAGACCAGTTTACGACATCATGCCAGTGTAGAACAGAGAGAACGATATGACATGTGCGTTGTCATCGGTGCCTGATGGAGTTCTGTTGACTGAAGACATTACGACATTCAGTCACGCCAAGCAAGAAGAACTGGGTGAAACTTTTATCCAAAGCGAGTATCTCTCATTCTGCGAGGATGGAAAGCTTCAAGATTAGTATGCGAAGCTTGAAACCTTAGGGTTGATTAGTGGAGTTAGGTATCCAACTGTGTTTCGACTGGATTGGATAAGACTGGTTCTAAGTAGGGTTCATGAACCAGGGATGTGACTAGCAAAAGGCGCAGTCACATTGATCACCAAGGTGGATTTGTGAAGGGTTATTGGTTATAGCAACAAAGGGGAAGCTCTTACCCTTAGAGACATTGCGAATGTTGTAGTCGCAAGGTTAACAAAGTCGAAGTCAGATAGTTGGTTGATGACGTTTAACGACACAGAGGACGAAGGTGTTTGGTTTGCATCTGCAGTAATAGGGTACAAAATCTATTAATCAAGCAACATCAACAATGTACCGGGAGGAGCTATATATGCCGCACACCGGATCATGCATGACAACGCACAATGTGACATTTGTGCCATGCTAAGAGGGCAAATTTTTGAAAATCTAAAGAAGCTCGGTCTTGTGAAGAAAAAGTTTCTAAAATATGGAACTCTACTAGTATTTTTGTTCTTTTACTATCAAAATTTCTTTCCGGGCATAGGAAAAGTAACTTGGGTAGCAGATAAATTGGTTATGATTCAAATAGGAGATATGGCGAACAAACTGGGAAATCAGTTTAATTAAGTAATGACTGATTACCTTGAGGCCTTCCAGCTAAGAATGCACGCTAGGGAAAGAATTCCCTCGGCTATTGTTGATCTATACAAGGATGAGGTGTGTTTTCTGGTCACCACTGATCATTGTATAATTCAGGCTGTGGAGCCCAGAATTGAGTATGGGCTGGAGCTTGGTTATGAAGTCTACCAAGGTAGCCAAGGCTTATGCAGAAGCATTGCAAAAGAGTGACCTAGATCTCTCTTCATACCAGTTTGGGACTTATGAAGAAATTTTGGAAAATCTGAAGAAGTCATCAGTTAAAGAACCTAAAAAGGTATGTGTGAAGAGGACTCCCACACCGAAGAAGAAGAAAACAGTAACAGAAGAACCCAAAGTTCAAAGGAAAAGAGTACAATAGGTGTCCAGTACTCAAGGGGAAGAAACGAAAGAACTGAGATTGAAGAGATTACCACTCTTGACAGACAGAGAAAGACTGGGAAACCGGTGAAAGAGGATGCACCAAGAGGAAGGAAGCCAACAACTGATGAATTAGTTGAAGGAATTAAGGAGGCAGTTGGACTGGGAATAGCTGGAAGAAGATATACAATGGGTAATGAAGAAGATAAGAGAAAAATTGAAGAAGCTGTAGTTTTCTGTCTCTACAAGTTCAATTACACTCCCACTGAACTTCAGAAAATAATATTGGATGATTTATTGGAGATAATAGAAGGAAGATGAAAGTTTTCAATTGACAAGGAAAGATAGATAAGAATAAAAGCTCTACTTGAAGTCCAAAATCATCTCACTTTGGAAGAAGCAACCCAACAAGCTGACTTGCACAAGCAAAGTTTAATGATAAGAAAAAGAATAAGTTGAGGTGCTTATTGGAGAGGTGGACAAGGTGCATGAAGGAGTTACTACTTGGACAAATCTCCTTCAGCAACAAGATCATGCAGAAGAAGAATGCCAGAATACCAAAGAGCTACCGATGATAGATACCGGGAAAGGAAAAGGGATACTGGGAGCTGAGACTCAGGGCAAAGCAAAGATATTGACTGGACCGGTCATTGTCGATATCACTAATGATAAAGCTGGTGATTTGACTTCACCAACTCTACTTGCATCCCCAATAAAAGGTAAGGTTAGAACCTTAACTGTAGATAACATTGTTGATGAAGTTATGGATTATGGCGAAGTGTCAAATGCAACCAAATGGTTCACTATTTTAGTAGAAGAGGATAAGTAGAAAATAGAGATTTCCCTGTTGGAAAATTTCTTAGATTTCAATAGAAGTCCTGGAGATTATAGGGCTAAATTTCCTCCAGAACTAAATCAAAGAATTATGGTTAAATGGAGAACCGGTCTGGCAGCCAATAATAGAATTGTCAAGGAGACATTGACACAGATAAAACTAGGTCTCTGTGAAGAGACAACTAAACTTCTAATGGAAGATGTGTCAATGAATTTGGACACAAAGAACAGGGTTGCCAAAATTATCAATGGATATGAAAAGGAAGTGTATAATGATACACTAGAGTTTTGGCAACAATATGACTTTAGTACCCTAAAAACAACAGGTCGTCAGGAAATCTCTCTAGAGGAACTTGAAAGAGTAGAGGTACCACCGGTACAATTCACAACTTGTGAAAAATCTTCAATCGGTGAGTAACAAGTTCCAATTGAACCGTTCACATTTAGTGAACAGGTGAATTTGGGTGAACAAGTTCAACCAGAAGATCAAGTACAGGGAGAGTCATCAGAAAAGATGACTACTGATAAAGGAACAGATGTAGAAGAAGTTGCCGTGAATGAACAACAGGTTGCTGAAGAGCAACAAATAGAACAACCACCAGAAGACGAAGTACATCTTGAAGAGGAAGTCCAACTGGGACGAGAAGTTGATCCAGAAGAAGAAGTTCGTCCAGAAGAGGAGGTACATCCGGAGGAAGTTGTTCAACTGGAAGGTGAAGTGCATCAACAACAAGAGGTGCAACAAGACGATATACCTCAACAACAGGAGGTACCTGTTCACACAGAATAGGAGAAGCCTACAGAAGAGCAACCGGCACAGGAAAAACCGGTAGATATTTCAAGCTCATCTACATTGAAAAGAAAACTAACTTCTTCCACAGATCCAAAATCAAATAAAAGTAAAGTTAGTGATACAGTAGTTGACATAAGCAAGATGTCGACAAGACAATTGAAAGAGCTCACTAAGAGGAAGCAAGACATGGTCCTCTCTAGTGTAAGAAACATCTGGTGCCACTTCGTACCGGATGCAGATATTGATGAGGATGAACCTGTTATTGATCAATTGGAGATACAGGCACAAGCAATTGGAGAGGATATCACCGATCCCAAGACAATAGCCTTTGATCATTATGAGAAGAAGCGAGTTGATATTCTTCACAAACAGGTTAAAGAATTGAAGGTGACTGTAACTGCAAAAACCGGGGAGCTAATGCAGCTAGTACAAGAAGCAGGAAGTCTGATCACAAGGACTTCAAACTTTGAAGACTTTGTTCAAGATATTATTGAGAAAACATCCAAGACTTGAGAAGAAATCAAGGTTCTTTCATCAAAGTTTGATGCAAAGACCTCTTCTGCAATAGAATATAGTAGGGAATTGACCAGTCTTGCATTCATTCTCAGAAAAGAATCAGAAGAGAAGACAAAGCGAATTCAAGATCTTATTGGATTCCAATTGTTTCTTGCCCCCACATTCGATTTAATGCAGACAACTGCAACCGATACAGATAACCTAATTAAGGAACCTGATACAAGACAGTGGAAGACATGGAGAACATTATTGTCTGACCGCAAGCAACGAAAAAGAACTTGGAACATGTAATAGGTACATGGAAGCCATTCCTTGATTCAGCAAAGAAAATATACAATATATTTTTAATAAGTTACACATATGAAAGGAAATATTTTCAAAAGAAACCACCTTTTGACCTATGGAAGCAAAAAGGGGAAGAAGATCAGCTATAGTGAAGGTGAGTTGAAAAGAAAAGGATCAGATACCGGGTAGATCATTTGATAGGATGGCAAAGATCAGATGAAAGAAGATCAGACAAACGATGAGAGAAAGAGTGTGTTACAGATAGACAAGAAGGTCTACAGGAGAAGTCTATAAAACAGGTAATATGAAGATTCACAGGTGAGACAGGTGATGTTTTGCCACCAATGCCAAAGGGGAAGATTGTTGACATAACTTAGTTGTTATTGGTAAAGTCCGAAGCAAACATCAATCCAACCGGAACATTGGTATATCACACCGGTACTCATAACTATGAACTGGTAGACTAAAGGAGGAAGCAGTGTACCTTAACGGGTCTAAGTGTTTTCAACCAGTCATGAGAGACATACAGGAAAGGTATGACTAACTGGGTACAAGTTTATTATCGGTTAAGTGCATAATAATCCTAACTGGATTATATGGAGCACTCACAGTTGAAACTGAAGTTAGCTTTTTAACTGGAGTTAGCTTTATTTTATCTACGGGTGTTTTAAGGTAAACTCAAGATTAGTTTGCAAAGCTTTGCATGCTTGATTTATGTGTGAGTTTACAGCTTGGCGGAACCATGAGAAGTATTTTTAATAAGGTTAATTTCTTATAAATATAGGTCATAGGATACACAAGAAGTGTTGTTGAATATTTAGAGTAGGAGAGATATATTCTGAGAGGAGCTATAGTCACGAGAAGTGAAAGACAGAGAAAGGCTCAACAACCAAGCAGAGGAAAGGGTAACAGGTATGATCTAATTAGACAGAAAGTGTCATCATAGATCATTGTTTTAGATTGTAAAGCATATTCAAATCACTTAATTAGGGTGAACCCTAATAGGTTCTTTGTATAAATCCCTTTACAGGGTAACATCTTTATTTGTGTTGAAAGTCCTCTTACCAGGCGACTCCTAATAGGGTCAAGATCCTAACAGGTCTTCTACCAAATCGCTTTACCGGGTAACAGTCTTATCAGTGCTTTGTAAGCCTTTAACAGGGCACCTTTATTACTGCAGTAGTAATGTTGTGGGTTTTGTCCCACCGTGGTTTTCTCCTTCTAACCGAGGGTTTCCACGTATATATGCTGTGTTGACCTGTGCATTTCTATTTTTGTTTTTGAGTGTTGTTATATTCCTTTAATTTCTCAAGAATATATATATATATATATATATATATATATATATATATATATATATATATATATATATATATATATATATATATATATATATATATATATATAAGGTTAAATTGAAGTAGAAATTGTATTTACTAATTCACTCCCCCCTCTCTGTAATCGGTTAGGATTAACAAGAGATGGACCCTTTCTATTTTTAGAAATGGTGTTTGGTCACATGGGGAATTATAGGATGAACTCCCAGTTTAGACGACAGAGTGAAATAATAAGCGGTTTGAGAGTTATTAATAATTTTGTGGCCAAAATGATATTAATTTGTACAAATAGTTTATTATAAAGTTATAACATAACTTTATAATTTCACTTAAGTTGAGCGTCTATTCATGATTGGAAAGGGACTAGTTAAGTAATTAATTATAAATGCCAAAATGAATTATTAAAAGATTTTGTAAGTTGAAATGAAATAACATTTAAAATGTTATTTAAAATGCTTTTTGGGGAAATTGCACTTCTTGAAGGTATTTAATAGTTGCAAGAGAAATTGAATTCATTATGTTGATTGATGATTTTGAGTGAAGATTTCTGGAGCATTGGAGTTGTAGAAAACTAGAGGTTTTTGGAGGTTTCAGGGCTTGTCGGCATTGCAGAGCTTGGCTATTTCATTGTATCAGCATATAGAGGGTGTGCAGTATCATCTGATTGTGCTAGAGGGTTTGGCTACATCCAAAGGTCAAAATTGAGCTGATTGGTAGAACAAATTTTAGAATTTATTGTCAGATTGAGGGTGGATGTTTGAGCATATTGCATTGACAGAATAAAAGATTTAATTGTTGATTGTGGAGGGCCGAACTTATTGCTTTTTGATTGTTCATTTCCAGCCGTACGCTTTACACCTTCATATGGTATGATTTTTGGGTCAAGAGATTCTGAAATTTTTAAAAAAATCATAGGATGTGCCAAAGAGTGAAGGACAATACGGCATCATCAATTGGGAATCTTCATAGTTGGAAGGTGGAATTATAGTCTTTTTCTTGTTGCTTTTTCGGCCAGCAAGGGTTCTCAAAAGGGTTTTATCAATAAATTGGTATGTCATCTTGATGTAGACAATGTTATGTTAAGTATTGAAGAGGAATGAATAAGGAATATCTTCTACCATTGAAATATGAATTAGCTTTCAATTTCAAAAGTTTCTTTTCTGTCTATGTCTTGCTTTTTATGCAAAACCCTTATCAAAAATAAAAAAACTTGAAAACAATAAAAACCAAAACAAGAAATTTCGCTTGAGTAGATAGAGCCTTAGAAGGGTTCTTACAGTTTTGGGCTAAACTAGACTTGTACGACATGAATTACTCTCTCCAAATGACACAAATATCACCCAACAACTCGAATTTTCGCAAACAAGCACCATCATAGTACAAACTCATCCAATTGACTCTCCTGACAACTAAGTATTTGGCAAATGCAAGCAATAACAATCTTAGATGGAATTACCTCGTGTTCGCCCTATCAGTCCTCTTGATTGTGTCTTTCAACAGTGAAGAAAGTGTCATTCATGAGTGATTTCGTCTTCACAAACCCTTGAAAAAGTATTCTTATTTCATGAATTTCATACAATTTCCAGCATATACCAAAGAGAGCTCTCAAATCTCTTTTATAACGCTCTCATAAGAGGTCATACCCTCACTTTGCCAATGTGGGATAAATAAACAATACACTCCTTTAACAACTTAAATCTTCGATTTGTTATAAAATAAAGGGGAGCTTTTTATTTAAATATTTCCCAGATAACTATAGTCTAGCATTAATAAAGTTAAATATTTAAATTTAACTTTATAAACGAACTTTATTAATGCATAATAAATCACATCAATGATAATGTAATTTTTTTTTTAGATAGTAGACATTTACCATCGATATGCCAACATCATTGAAGGTTCTGACCGTGCCCAAATGATCTACAATAAATAGTAAGTATACCCAAATCTGCCTCTAAACTTTTTAGAATGATCTACAACTGAAACTGCCTAGGCCAAATGGCCTCAAAGTCCCTTAAATGTCCTAATTAGCCTACTGGACCATGGCGAAATCGGCTAATGACAACATCATGCAATAAGTTCTAGAAAGGGAACATTACATATATAGCCATGTGTTCCCTCATCATTCGCATACTTGGATAAAAAATACATGGCACTGACCATTAATGATATGAGGAAATAGTTTGTACACAAGGGTCTTTGGCAAAAATGTAAACAATAAGAATACTCACACAATGTTTTTGATAAATATTTTCTCGTGCTTGAGTATGCTGACCATATAACTTCCGGTTACCTCTAATTTGGTTATGATGTGGTGTCGTGGTAGGCTTTCCATTTCCTTAAAATAAATCTTATTCAACAAGCTATATGCTGGTACCTTTGAGTTTGTGAATTATTATATGTACATTGTGATGTGTTGCTCGATTGGATTACCAAGTCCAATTGAGTGAGTTTACTAGCGAACCCAGAAGAGATTCATTCAGCAAAACAGGAAATCAACATCATTCAGTTTTCATTGAATCCACAAAATGGAGTGTTACAATCGCTTTCATTCATCCCCATTCAGAGACTATGCATGGGTTCCTTATGGTTTCAATCAAATGAAGCAGCTAATGGGTGATGATTCTTCCATAAAGCATTTGTTTTGTCATTCTTAACTTGCCTTGCTCAGAAATTATTTTGAGGGACAATATTTATGATTATTTCTGAAACTCTGATACCTTTAGAATTTATTTTTCACATTTGCATGTACAACAAGTTTTAATCAAATAACTTAGCATCCTTTTCTCAAGAAATGGGTCGAAAAAGTACACATTTCCTAATAAATTGAGAGCATTAGTCTGAGATTCTCTAGTCTCGACAATAATATCCTTGTGTTTGCTTCACAATGGTAGGATTAGTTTGAGATTCTCAAATGATTTTGACAATGATATCCTTATGTCAGATGAAAAAAATAGTTAATCAGGAAGAATTTGAGTGAGATTTATGGCAGATTATCTGATTGATCCCAATCAACTCTCTGTCCATCAGTCAGCCAAATCACAAATATAATAGAGAATTCAATTCATAATGTCTATGTATATTAAATTCATTAACACATTCCTATCATTTAATCATAATTCATAGTGAAATTGATCTGGCAGCTATCCCATAATGTGATTGTGAGCTACTCAATTGTTAAATCACCAGATGTTTCTCATTATATTTAAAAATTTCAATTGCCAGATTACAATGGTCCTTTTTAGGTATTCAATTATGTGATGAACCTAACAATACATGTCTTTGTTCAATTCTGGGGATGCCTACGTTGCTGGTTTGGGTTCAGTTATGGGGTTGGAATACATCACTTTGCCAATTTTTTCTTTTGCCTAGGTTTGGTATGGCTTGATATGACCATACAAAAATTTATAAAATATCTCAGATATAAGTAGTTAAACATAATATGCTTAGAATAAAAGATAGTAGTTATTTTGTTTAGTTTTGCTTTGTTAATGTTGTTTTAGGATTTAGGTTGTTATTTTTTGATCTTTTAAGTTTCTTTCTTGTAGTCAGTAGTAACCCAAGTCCTTCTTGTACAACTTATATGTTCATCTTTGGTACAAACAAAGTTTGACCTGAGCATAACATGCATTGCTCAATCCACCTATGGTGGGTACCCTAAATGATGTTTAACAAAGCTATTTGGTTTTTGTAGGTGTAGGAGCAACCCAAGTCATTAGGATAATAACCGATAATACACCAAATGGATTGTATGGTGTATCCATTGCTATAGGTCTTAGTCCAATTTTGGATTATGCCTAGTAATACTTAATGAAATGTTGCAAACATTCTTGTAGGCCTCACTACAATCATCTTAGCAAGAAATGCTAAATAGTGTGGGTCTTACTAGCTTGGTTTCCACCCTCATCGTTTTTACACTAAGTAGTCTAGATTGTATTCCACTTCTATGTTAGGTCCATTCTTTGTCTGCACCAAATAATGTGTATCATAATTTTCATGTGTTTTGCACCATTTGTAGTTTGCACCGACATAATATTGATAATTCATTCATGGGTCCTACTAGTAGCTAGGCTTTGAATTCAGGTTTTCCTTTTAACATTTTTAAATTTCCTTCATTTTTATCAAGGACAAGTGCATTTGTGGAGTAGTTTCGGACTTGAAGGCGTATTTAAGGATTAATTTTCAACTATGGAACACATGTAAGGATTGGTTCCAAATCAGTGGACACATGTAAGGATATTTTCCAAACGCGAAGATGCATGTAAGGATTAGTGCTGGACTCAATGTTGCACGTAAGGATTAGTTCTGGATTGAAGGTTGCATGAAGACATGAGTTCCAGACAAATACATGCATTTCCATACTTGAACCAAATTTTGTTTTCATTTTAGGCTAGAATTCTCCTTTTCACTAAGGATTTTCATTTTTAGTTTTGGAATTTCTTATCTTAATTAAGGATTTTTTTTTGAATTCCTTATAATTTTGCCCTCAATTCCCAATCTTCATGTTTTTGTCATGGACTCCACAAAATGAAATCCTTCTCACCCTAAGACTAGAGACTATGAAATCATTGCTAAACTTACAACATCTAAACTAATTAAACTAAACCTATCTAGCAACACAAATAGAGGGCTTCTCCATTTGCAATTAGGCGTGTGTGTTTACAACACAACATACTCCTTTCACGCTCTGCACATCCTAGCAAATTCTACTTGACCCTTGTAGACAGATAATGACTCCAAGTTGAGTAGATCTAATAGAGGGCTTTGCGATAAAAAATGGATTATTAGAAGGTGCTACTTCAAAAATCCTCGACAATTAATAATAATTAGGAGAGACTCATGAAATACAAGCCAAGTGAATGTAGGAATGGTGGAAAATAAGGGCACAAATTTGTAAGTCAATATTCCTCCTCCTCCAATGCATATCCACTAGACTTTGTAATAGGTGTGAACCACATACCATTGGGAGGATATTGACCCTCCAAATATGGAAAGGAAAATCTACACGACAAAACCCTAGAAACTATGGGGGGGAATCTGGCAATAGGATATATCAAAATCTCCTGCAAAAAACATCCTCAAATTTATTGAGGTTAATATAGGGGAATTGGTATGCAAAGGTAGAATATTTGAAAACACATACATTAATTACTAGGATTATAGGGCTTAGACAAAGAAAAAATGAGATAAGAAAAGTAAAACAGATAGAACATTGGGGCTCAAATTGGGAGATAGATTTCTTGACAAAAAGCTTCTTCCCAATAAAATTGGAGGCAAAAAGCTGTAGAAACAATATAGTGGACACATTACCATGGTGGTTCAATTATGGGTTGGTGTATGTACAAAAATGGGAGAGGAATTTTAGTCCTCTTAGAACAACAGTTACAAAACAAGCCTTTTGGATCTGCCTCAACAGCCTGCCCTTGGAATACTTGGCCAAGGAGGTTTTACAATTAATTGGATCAAAGATTGGGAAAGTACTTAGATGGGAATTGAAAAGAAGCGACTTGGACCTTTTTGTGCACATCAGATTAATCTCAATTCAAGATATTTTTGATGAAATCCTCCTTAAAACAATGATTGGCATATAGAGATAGAAGGTGGAGAGTGGGGAACCCAAGTTCTATCGTCTCAACTATAATACACAAACACACTCAACAACCAAATGTTACAAGGAAAAAATGAAGGATATAACATTTAGAAAACCGGAAAATGTATGGAGGCTAAAAGAAAACATAGGGTCAATTTTGGATAAAAATACCAAGATAAATAGAGAACTAGAAAGGAGTAGCCCTATCACTAGAGCAGAAGGAAAGAAGGGCGATGAAAACATTACAAATATGAGGAATAAACATAATATAGAGAATTTAGTCCAATCAACAAATAAGCAAACCTAGGTTGAGGCGATGGTAGCAAATGAGGAGAAAGCCACAAGGAAAGATTCTATGGCAGAGACAATGGAAAGAGAACTTAGCATAGTCCTTTGGAGAAAAATAGAGGACACACATATGATAACCAAAGAAGAGGAAATGAACACAGTGGAAGTGTCAAGGAATTGTCACAGGTTAGAAGCCAAAAAGCAAAGCCTTGTAATATTGGAATATGCAAAAACAGGGAATGCACAAAACATATTAGGCAAGTTCGCTATCGAAGAAAATAGAGAATAAGAATCTATACCAATTAAAGAGATCTCAACTTTCAAATATTTAGAAAATGAAACAGAGGATGCAGAAGAAGATAATATGGAAGAGCTATACATTCTGGAACCTAGAAGCATAATTCAGAGAACAACAAATATTCAAAAAGGTGGATCATATAGGAAAAGAAAATGAAGGAAAACATACAAGCATAAAAGGGAAGAGGAAGCTCTCAAAGGCGATCAGTCATCCATTAAAACTTACCTTCTTAGATTAACGTTCGAGGGAGGAAACCCCTCCCTTGGGAAACAATGAAGATCATTACATAGAATGTTGGGGGCCTCAATACTCCTAACAAAAGATGCTTGGTAAAGCGTCAATCAGACATATCAGTAGTGAACATCATACTCATACAAGAATCCAAATTAAATAATAAAGAGGCAACCATTTTCCCAAACATTGCAGGTTCTGGGAAGGAAGACTTGTAGAAGCACATGGAGCATCAAGAGGTATGGGAATCCTATGGCAATCAAAACAGGTACACTGTAATGTCGTTAAATTCTTTAATTATTTCCAAGTGATAGAAGTTAAAATTTTAAATTTTGCTTTGAATTTTACTTTAATAAATGTCTATGGCCCAACAAAAATGCAAGAAAAGAAAAATTTATGGGAAGACATAACCAAAACTATATCATGTACAAATAATATCATACTAGGAGGAGATTTTAATGCTATATGTATTCTATTAACGGAAAACCAGTACCAAACAGATGGTGATTATTGTAATGTCCCCGTTTTTTAGGCTTTTGGGATTAGCTTGGTTTGGCGACCCTCGCAAGCTAATCAGGTGATCAGAGGGGGTCAGATGTTAGAGCCAGTGTTGGGATTCCATTCTGGGGATTCAATTTATCAGGTCTGCTCTTCGTTCAAGTCAATTCGGTCGACTTACTATTTTTAGTAAGTGGTATTTTTTGTTTGGCCGGGATTAGCAGGGTGTCTGCATGGAGTGTCAGAGGTTTGAGGATCGAGCTTCAGGGAATCTCCAGTTTGAGAGACTTACTATTTTTAGTAATTCTATTTTTAGCAGCTGGCTATTTTTGGCAGTGGGTTATTTCCGGCAGGGTAGTTGGCGTTTGGGCTCTGGTGTCGGAAATGAGTCTGTTTCAGTTAGCAAAATTCAGTGGCTTTGTTTTTAAAGTTATCGTTATTAAATTAAAGTATTTTAATTTAATAACATAAGTACTTTATAACTTTATTGTTATAAGGTGAAATTATCATTTTAAAGCCTTTTATATTAAAAAAGTGAAATTGTGCTTTTTCCGAAAAAGCTATAAGTACAACTTGAAAAAGCACTTTCATTTACCCATTGTTGATTTTGATAAATTGTTTTTGTGAGAATTCTGCTTGGCTTGGAAAAGCTAGGGTTTCTGGAGCTTGGTCTTCATTTTTGGAGAGAGTTCTTTTGTGTTTTGTCGAGTTTGGTCTTCTTCCAGGAGAGAGCTCGATTTGTTTCTGTATTAAATCCAGTGCTGAGGTATATTGGATTCTGGTGAAGTTTTAGTTTTAATTCTACAGGTGGAAATCAAATTTGCTTTCAAAGAATTCGAATTGATAATTGCTGAAGTTGATTTTATTGAGAAATCTGCTGTTATTAATTGCTAATGCTGCAATTAATAAATTGGTAGCCGAGATTATTAAAGGGTCAGCATGTGACTGTTCTTGGGAGCCGTACATCATTGGCTGAGTTCTGCGTTTGGTTCTAGATTGTTTCCACACTCCACGGCAGGCTATTTGGTGTTGCAGTCAAACCGTGTGGGATCAAGGAGTCTGCCACACTCATATACAGCTCACGCGAATTGCCAAGAGGACTGGTTCAAACTGCCTGGGGTCTGTTTCTTTACTGGCAGGTCACATTTTTATCCACCACTGCTTACGTGAGTTGAAGACAGGGCCGATTTATTAATTTTGCTGGAGCTGCCAACACTGCAAGCCAGTCACATTCTATTACATCTTTCTGTGACTGTACAGGACAGAATGTCTTAGGCATTTGGGAATGTGATACAGTTATTGGAGGATAGTCATTGACAAGCATTTCGGGTTTTGCCAGGTGCTGTTATTTTATTTGATGAATAATTGTTAGTGCATCTTGTTGAAATGTAAAAAATGGGAATAATAAATGATTAGGAAAATTCCATTGTCTTGGTTGGATTATATTGAATTTGTGGAAGTTGAATTTAATTGCAAATTAAAAGTATTTTTGAACAAAGTGTTTGCAAATATTATAAATTCAAATTAGTAGATTCAGAATTGCCAGCCTGGGTTCTTCACAATTATATTGCATAAAACATGTCAATGATATATATTGATGATGTAGTAACGGTTGGTCATAAAGAGGACGACTACTACACTCAATGATAGAGAGTTTATATTCCATTAGAATCAGAAAGCGACAATCATATCCTTCCTACATGGATTATCTAGTCAGACAAATCATAAATCTATTATCTAGGGTATCAATGGTCAAAGATGCAATTCAGAAACGAATACATGGACATCTAATTCCAGAAAGAAGTGTGACATAATACAAGAAGCAATAATATATAACAACGCCCATGACGCTTGGAAGACAAATAAGGGTGGTCACATGTTCTAAAGAGAATTACGATTAAGGCAGTATAGATTACGACAATCATTTAGGAGGGTAAGACATTGTTCTTGATAATTAGGATGACCAATAATATTATATTATGGTCAGCAGTTATGATAATTGAGAGTCGTCAAGAGAAAAATTTAGTATAATTATTGGTTAAAATAATAATCAAACCGATTATAAATCGGTTGAGGAAGATGTCTACTTAATCGCATCTCGTCATCCTTGGATCGCAAGTATAAAATGAGGTTTGCCTCATTCTCTCATGCATAGATTTGGAGAATTATATAACTATTTCTTATCCTTTAAGGATTGCTCTGTTCTAAGAGCATTTTGCCATTCGGCAGTCTTGGTGCAAGAATATAAAGTCATAATCAGAAACAACATCTCCCACTGCTTATTTGTATTGTTACATCAGACAGAGCCAGTATATAAATGCAGGAACTGCATTCAATTGTGCATGTAACTATTGCTATGTCATACATACACAGCTAGTAATCACTGTTGCACACACGCGCAACACATATATTTCAATATCAGAGATGACAATTGAATTACATTGAGAGATACATCAGACATTGCATATATTTATTGCTTTATCATGAATAACAGCTTTTGTATAAACATATATTGATTGCTTGCACAATCGAGAAGATCATCTTTGTAAACATTGTAAATATTATATCAACATTGTCTTCATAAACTGCATCTTTGTTAGACGGTTTTATAATACAAAGTATGTAAGAAACAGTTTACAAACTTGAGTCTCATCCTTGAATTACCTTCCATTACTTGATTAAATAAACACAAATTAACATAGTCAGATAAGGATTGTGGAAGAAGACTTAAGTGTCCCGGACTGAAGAAAAAGAGGACATTACAAAGAGCACAAATATTTGGTGACATAATAAAAGTAAAAATTGACAAGGTGTTGGGTTCAACTGAAAATGCTCCGTTACAAAATGTGTACAAATTCATATTACAAATGTGTACAAATTTATAATAAGATGTTATGGCTTATATGCAACCATTTAAAATGAATAATTGAAGCTCTGTCCATCATTTTTCATCCACATTGAATAGAAGTGTTGACAATGGATTATATATCCGTGGGATTAATTGAGCACTCATAAAGGAGACCTTTGTTTAACTTAAGACTTATTTTTTTATGATTTTTACCATGTTATTGATGTTACAGGTATTGCGATGCAGATACTCTGGACAATTTTGCAAAGCGGTCTCTCTTGATTGGATCCCCATTTATTGGACATGTACAACTGGATGAGGTGTTTAGTGAAAGTGGCTTATGTTATTCTAAATAGTATAGGTTGATCTATTTGTTTCAATATGGTGATATGTTGGATTTGAAACTTTGAAAGTCATGCATTTTTTTTTCAGGGATTACTTAGGGAAGCAAACTTATCAATAGATTCTTTGCTTCTAAATCTCAAGAGGTCGATCAAATCAAGAGGGAATCCCTTGCATCCCTTGTCAGACAGACTTACGTTTTGGATAAGGTAATTTTTATCATGTTCATTTACTGTGACACCCTTGCATTTTTGGTTAAAGCTTTTTATAGAGTTTATTGGCTTCTTCATTGTAGTAAATGGAAAGGTAGATGTATGGTAGAAAAATACTCATCTTTCCTCATGTTGTCTTGTTTCTAATTTTTTTTCTCATTGGTCCTGTTGAACATAACTTTATTTGTATGAATCTATTTTCTTTCTTTATACTTGGAAATTGATATGTAATGTGCGTTTCAGTAAGTTAAATGATATTATAGTTTAAATTGTATTTTTGTTGTTTGTTTTAAATATTGTTTTTTGTTTCTGACAACGACAGTTGAATTACAAACCTCAAGAAAGAGTGTAAATAATGGTAACAACTAGGATTTACTAGTGTGAATCAATATCTATTTATAGAGAGATTTACAAGGACAAGGATGGTGTGAGCATCTCTAAATAAAGGGTCATGTAAATAAGATTAAAAGAGATTATAGTTTGGGTCATAAAGTGATGCTAGCTATGAAAATGCTATAGCATTACTATGTCTCCTGAAAAATTCTTCTGGTAGTGTGCAATAAGACTACCGGGAAATATTGTTCCGAACTTGCAAATTTTCTGATTTATCTTGCAGACATTTTTTATACATTTTGCATACAACCAGATATGAAGAACTTATTAATACTAACAGTAATAATGGTTTCAATTAAGATTCTGAATCATATGTTCATCGTTAAATCATGCCCATGTTCAAAGGTTTCACCGAGACATTCTTTCAACTAGTTTGCAAGCTTTCTATATAGCTGGAAATGACTACAAAAGTAACATAACTTGCTGTCCCAGAAAATTAGAACTACAAAGATGTAGAATGCTTATTCTTCCAACCTCCAAAGGTAGAAAATACACTTTTAGTGGGTGCCAAGATGATGTAGCAAGATGAATAGCATTAGAAATGGCATGTAAGAGCCTGCTGATTATTGAAATTCGACTGAGTTTGAAAAATTTAAGATTTTCCAAAATTAGCACCTGCTTTGCAACTCCCAGAGATCCTAAAACATCCTAAAACATCTTGAAAATATATACATAAAATTTCGTTTAAAGTATAAAAAAAATAAATGTCATCTATACTTAAAATGTTCCTTTGATATACAACTCCAAATGCTAGGATCAGCAAATAACCAGGGCTCTAACAGGTATATGTACAGTCCTTATTATTCTTGTGCCTGCCTCATGGAGTAGTAGCAAGCAGCATAAAGCCCACGACTCCTTTTCAATGTTGCAATGACTTGATTTCTAGGTGTGGCATGACCAGCAAGGGATTCACAATATCTTTGCATGCCTTGATAACGGCTGCTAGATCCACATGCCAAACAAACTCCTCCAATAACAATCAAATTTCCAAACACCACCTTGGAGCAAATGCTGCAATTGACATAGGGTACACTATGGATTCATTATAACATTGATACACCTTAATCCATATAAACATCTCTCCACAAGTGGTGGCTAGGTGTTTTGGCCTAGTGTTGATGTTTGGTAGCTTCAGTCAAATAAACCTATGAGACAATACTATTGTATATATATATATATATATATATATGAGATATAACTCATATATATATATTCATTATATATGAGATATAAATTTATATATATCTAAAGTATTATTGTGTTAGAGAAATTAATATAACAAGACTATAGAAATACTATATATATATATATATATATTATAATATTAATTAAAAGAGTATGTGTTAATGAATAGACCATGTCTCATCCACAATATAAATAAGAGAGAGATTGCTGCCTTTGAAAAACACATACAATCAGGAGTGCTATTACATTTACAATGATCCTCACAAAATCAACATGCTATCAGAGCCAGGCTGCAAATGTAAGAGAGTAGTTTGTTGATGGTGAATGTGTGACTGTCTCAGAAAATACAGTCTTAGTACGGGGACCATATCTCACAAATACACCGTTGGATTTTTCTGCATTTTGGATATGTTGGTGATAAACAAATTTCGAAGAATCTCACCGGAGTGATTGGCAAGAAAGTGTTGGGTTCAAAAGTTATGACTGATTGTGTACGGGTCTATGTGAAATCCAATGAGTGAAGTTGTGTTGCAGACTTTTGTCCACACCAAGTGCAAAGAATAAGGTCAAGTGAATTGTAGTGTTGTTTAGTAAGAGGTTAAGGACTATGAATTTGCAAAGTATACATAGCGATTTCCATAATGATTAGTTAGACCTTGTAGCGGTTTTCATTAAAAAGACATTAATTTGTTATGATCATGGTCTAGCATTAACAAAGAAGCATGTATTCAAAGAAGGGTGTCTTTTTCTAGAAAGAAAGCTTTAATTATAGTGGCACCTCTCTTGGAGCAATCAAGTCATTTCACAAGAAGACATAAGCATTGTTCAACGATATAAGAGTGAGAATTTTACATTGTGGGGAGAATAATAACCAATGTTACATTCTTATTTGAACCATCCTTAGCGGGGAGATGATTCAAAGGGGAGATGTCTTTCAAATAATCTGAGAAGGTGTTTTCTGATTTGATGTATATAGACCTTTATTAAAGTAACTTGTGTCGAGGATGTTGATGTGCAAATAAGTATTTATTATCCTTGAGTATTACTTTATCTATTTCTATTTCTATACGTACTATAAGAGCTATTTTCCTTGATCTTTTCTGGGGATGCTCTTGCAGGAAAAAGAAGATTGATATCAGATTCAGAGGGAGTCCGACCCTTCTGAGGTAAGTTTGGACGAGGAGTTGAAATGATTGAAATCAGATTCAGAGGGAGTCTAACAAGGTTATCTTAAGCAGTCTTGGATAAAAATATTAATAGATTGATATCTGCTCAATGAGTTCTTCCCCGTGAGAGAAGTTTGAGGTGAAATCCCTTGTTTCCACCCTTTGCACTGAGGCATGATGGATATCATGTTTTAATCATCATGAGGAAGTGACGACTTCCAAATGATTATCACTTCTATTTTTTAAAGTTATTGAAAGGTGATGATCTTACAATAACTTGATCTTCTATCATGATAGACATTTTATGATGGCTGAAACAGATCACGATAAATGATATCTTTCATGGTGGATTGAGTTCCTTAAACAGGCCATGATCTTCTATCATGATAGACATCTTATGATGGATGAAATAGATCATGATAGATGATATCTTGCATGGTGGATTGAGTTCCTTAAACATGCCATGATCTTCTATTGTGATAGACATCTTATGATGGTTGAAACAGATCATGATAGATGATAGGAATGTTCCTATGGTAAGTGCACATTACCTATGGACATTTGTTGAGTACTTGGTGGACATCATGAGACTTGATGTTGGCAGGCCATTACTCTGAGCACTTGGTGAATATCATGGACTGGATATTCTGCAAGCCAATGCTCCCGATATCATGAGATGATATCTTTATAAACTTTTGACTACTTGGTGGACATCATGAGACTTGATGTTGGTAGGCCAGTATTCTGAGTACATGGTGAATATCATGTGACTTGATATTCTGTGGCCATTACTCCTAATATCATGAGATGATATCTCTATAAACTTGATATTACATTGAGGTAATATCTAACCATGTGTTTATCCTCCCTAGCTAAGAGAGAGTGTTGATATTTGGTAGCTTCAGTCGGATAAACCTATGAGACAATACTATATATATATATATATATATATATATATATATATATATATATATATGAGATATAACTTATATATATTTTCATTATATATGAGATGTAAATTTATAAAGTATTATTTTGTTAGAGAAATTAATATAATAAGACTATAGAAATACTATATATATATGTCATTACATTAATTAAAAGAGTATGTATTAATGGATAGACATGTCCCATGAAGGGACATGTCTATCCATGTCTCATCCACAATATAAATAAGAGAGAGATTGCTGCCTTTGAAAAACACATACAATCAAGTGTGCTATTACATTTGCAGTGATCCTCACAAAATCAACACCTAGGAATTCATATCAACCAAAAAAGAATAAGAATAAAATCCTTACAAATTTATCTTTGCACTGATAAATCCAATAAATTTTTCATCTAAACCCCCAAGCATCCTTTTCATATATCAATTTGCTAAAAAATCTCTATTTTTCTGTTCCCATGCAAATGTGAACTTTAGGAGAATTCTCCTTTGAATCCTATTTGCATACGTGTGATTGAACAGTTCACACTATATTGGCTAGGGAGGAATCTTTCACCACTGAAATCAATCTTTCCCTAAGGTTTTGTCTGAGGTGGAAGATATTAACAAAATTCAACCTCACTCAGAAAATAGAGCAAAATTAGATATTTGAATACCTTTCTTCTTTTCTAAATTCTCTTATATAAGCACTTTTTGAACTTTCCCCAAATTTTATTATAAAATGTACCTTTCAAAAATAATCTTTCAGCTCCAAAGAAGTGACTTTAATTTATTGTTTTCTTTTGTGTATTAAAGTCACTTTGAAAATCACTTTTATAAATAATTAATACATGTCCTCCTTCAGTTCATCCTTTTTTCAGCTTAAAGATTGATTATTTTCTTGTAGATCATCCTAAAGTTGTGGAATAATATAAAAATAGCTCGAAACCAAAATTTGATTTCACCAACATGCTTTGAAGCTTATTACAAATCCAATGAATGAAAATTAATAATTTCCAAAATAATAATACTTCTCTAAGAATTGTGAAAAGCACTTGGAATGTCAAAACATCTCTTGGAAAGAACCAATTGATTCAACGTGAACTATTAGACACAATGCTAGTATTTGAAATCTATTCCAAAAAGGCTGGCAGTTTCTCCAAGAAAGCTACAGCTTCCAAAGATTTTGGAAAGGCTATAAAAGGGGACATTACATAGTGTGTTACACCACAGATTCCCATGTATTGCATGATGGCATCATGGATGCTTTGTTTCTAAGGCTATAATTAATCTTGGCAAAACTACCTCTCAAATTGATATTAGATTGAGTGCAAAAAACCTAAATTTTTTCATGAAAGTTCTCTATTCTTGTATAATAGTCAAGACAAGTCATAAGACAACACCTAGTCCTAATCTTGTGAGGATTGTGATTGAGAAACCTAGTTGGATAGTGAAGTTTTACAAAGAGTTTCAAATAGACAAAAATTGGTAACTTCTGATGTAAGGACCTGAAGTGAGATCAGTGTTACAAGACTTTGATTTGCCTTGGACTCGACAAGCTGATTTTTTACTTAGACTCAGTCTTGTTGTCAAGATTCATTGCAGACTTCGTGAACTGAAAAAACCAAGAAATTCAAAGATTTTGAAGGATTTAAGCTCATCAAACAAAATCTATTTTGATAACATATACAGGCGTACATCAATCTCATAAATATAAACAGAAATTTTAGTTGAAGGAAATAACACATCAGATATATAAATAATATCAAATGTATACAAAAGTCATGGAATATCAAATCAATGACATCAAAACAAACATCAATTCTAAAATTAAAAGTCTATGGCTCAAAGGTTCTTGCATTAGTCATCCCAACATCATTGCAACTTATGCGTTGACGTCTAAGATAAGTCCTAGATGATGATGTAGCCATGATATTTTCTTGCGCCTCAGTGATTGGTGTGTATATTCAAGTGAAGAATTTATTATTAATTTTTTCTTGATGCCTTCAAGGCTGCATGTTTTTGTTGTCAAGCTCAGTAACAAGGAATAGTTAAGTAAAAAGCTAAATGGTTATGCTCTAGTTTGACCTTACCTAGGATACTAATAGATGGGATTGTTCAATGAGTTGCCATTGAAGGGCACAATTGATACATTTTTGTATTATGAAAATGTCATTTCTTTCCAACTATGACTTTTGTTCATTATTATAATGACTGAAGCATTGTAACTCTGCCTATGGCAGTCTTTGTATACTAAACATGTTGTTAGATGTATAAAACAAAATAATCCTTGATTGTGGATGTGACTGTGATTGCAGAGATTTTCCACAGGGATATGTATTTTGTAGATTTTATGATCTTGATTCATCATTGACCTATTACTTGTTTAGACTTATAGTTTAATGGGATTTTTGTAAGAACTCCTTCCTATTCTGTTCTTAATTTTTTAGTTTTGTATTATATGCATTTTGTCAAACAGTTGGTATGCAAGGTCTGATCTGGTTTTTCCTGAATCCTTATCAATTGATTGTGATTGAGTTTTGGTACCAAACTTATATAAATCTCCCAGGTTCTCAAATGCACATTTAAACAAACATTTTTGCATGAAATAAACACTCAATAGATAACACTCAGCAGATAATAATTAATTATTAATAAAGTATACTTTATTGATGAGCGGGTACTTTATTAAAAAATTAATGCCTTAGTCTCGAGCCAATAAATTTACTCCAATTAGGCAACTGAAGAACTCTGCTAACACCAAGGCCAGGTGCATTGTCAAAAATAACATGGCATAACTGACTTACTATAAATAGTAAGTCTCGGAATGAAAGCTTTGCTAATGTCACCACAACTCCATACTGCTACCAAACTATTTAGGTGCCCTGCTAAAGATAGTAACCGTGACTTTCTTGAAATAGACACTTACACTTACTATAAATAGTAAGTGTGCCAATTTGATCCAAACAAATAACAATCTTGAACATCCCTGACCTCTGGAGTGAGAATTGGCCTCTTTCCCTACCAATTGAGACCCTCTATCCATCTGATTTAGCCTACGAGCGTCACTGATAGGCTAATCCTCACTGCAACCCAAGGTGGCTAAAATGGGGACATTACAACTAGTATCCTTGGGGTTCGATATATGACCCCCTACCTGTATAGTTAGCGATCCGTTCGCTTGCAGTCTTGAGGTTGTTTGTGTGAATGCCGCCTGAAAACATTACTTTGCACCACTCCTGTCCATCCCATGTTTTTTAATTTTTTAACTCTTCAGTTGAATTGTTGAGTACAAATGTGCACCCTAAATTTGAATTGCCCCAATTGGATATGAGGGTTTTTGTCCCAAATCCTCCAAGATGCCATGACAGTTTTTATCTGCCTAAAATGATAGCATAGGGATTTTGTACTTGATTGAACTGGTTTGACAATTATTATTTTTTGCAAATGACAGTGATGGATATTGCAAAGGAGGGCACTAGCTGTGCCTTTATAGGAATTTACAAATTTGGGCTGCTAAACTAATATTATTACCTCCAAAAATAAATAAATTAAATCTCAATTATTTAATTGACATTTACATTGGTCACTAGGTCTTATTAAGATAGTGTCATAAAATAGTACTAAAATCTTTGAAACGAAGCAATGATTGGGCGCGAAAATATAAGCAAAATTTCTAACCTAGATAATTGAAAATAACATTTTTTCACTTTGCTTCTCCACTTCAATCACCATTTTTCCAAACATTTACATCTACATCACTTTTTCTAACCTTGCTCTGTTGTGGATCCAATCATATTTTTTTATAAAGAGCAATTTAAATATTATTATTAGAAGTGGTCAATATCAGGACATGTGGCCAAATACTTCAGTTGCATGAATAACTCACTTCCACAAATGGTTATTTGTATTACACACCATCTTTTGACTTGTTGTGCCAACTCTCATAATCCTTATTTTGTCATATCCTTAGTATGTTATGGGGTAGTTGGGTGTCTCACCTCGGATGAGAGTACCCTCAGTGACTCCAAATGGTCCCTCCTTAAACTTTGGATTCTCAAGAAGGTATTCAATAAATGAATATGTGCAGTAGAAATGATGAGGCAGAATCAACCTATTCTTTTGCAACCATTAGCTGATCACTCTAACTTGGTGACACATCAAGTTGTCTACCACCATCAATTGCAGGAGATGAAGTAACCGATTTGCTTCTAGGGGAGGGAAATAAATCAGCATGAGAGCCATACTCCTAACCAGAAGACACTCTGTGAATCTCCTGCGAAGATGATGGAATAGTGTTGTGTACCAACACACAACTCTTACGAGAATCCACCATTTCCACACAAGATCTACCAACGATCTGACTTGCATCATCTGTCATCGTGCTGACCTCGGGAGAACTTGATACAATAAGTAGCTCTCTACTACCCTCAATCAAAGTACTCATCCCAACTGAGACTAATGCACCTGAATCAATGATTAATGTAGCCACATCCTCAACACATCCATCACCACAACCCGTGGATATCAAATCATCACCAACTGCCACTGTAGGAAAGTGTGCTGTAACTACAGATGATGAAGATTGTTCTCGGCTCAACTCCATGGTGATATCATCAAACTGTGACCCTAACTCTTGAAGGGCCAACTAGGTGCTCTCCAAAGAATCCATAGGCACCCGCAACTTATGAATGAACTCATCTACCTCATTTTCCTTTCCCCTTAGTGCATCATAACAAGTGCAAACCCACTGGAGAAGATAGTCTTTGCCAGCCAATAACTGTGAATAGTTTTGTCTCATTATTCTGATGGCTTCTCGAAGTGTATGAAACTTTGAAAGGGAAAGACTACCATCACAATTCTCATTCGTCACGGGAGTACTCCAACCATAGGTAGCCAACATCTGACGAGCAGCATCAAAATGCTCAATGGTTGTCGCAATCCCATTGTCATTCACCTTAAGTTGCGCAACCAATGATGTCTTTGAATTCCATAACCACCATGCAAACTCTCTGACCCACAATCTGCACTGTGATATGAGGCTGTATCTACATTTCTCACCTCATGAAAAGTAGCATCATGTGTGCTATCATCAGTGCACACATCATTAACTGAGGTACAACTGCTAAGCACCTCAACGAATGACTCAACAGATAAGATAGAAGATGCTGATATGTCAATATATTTACATTCTTCTGCTCCAAATCTATCTCCATGTCCATTCAAAGTCGGATCCTGGGACCTATTACCAATAAATGAACTTTCAGAGTCATTCTCCAAGGTCTGATATGAAAACTCGGACTCACTGCAGCTTGAGGAGTCCTCATAAATTACATCATTAGGACCCACATCTAGTGTACTAATATCATCCGTATATGAAATCTCTGCCCCCTCATGCTGATGCAAACACAACTCGCTGCTAACATGAAAATCAGAGGTGTTATGAGATGAAAATTTCATGCAATCCTCATTCTTGGCACTAATATCATGAGAGCCAATACCCAAGGTCACAGCCATAACACCTTCCGGACTTGCCATGACTTTCAATTCTTTTTCATGCTCAAGGGGAAGGCTGCTATCATAAAATCAGTTCTCTTATACTTAATATCTAGGAATCGGTGTAGGGCTGCCATCAATGGTTGATAACATATCATTGGATTCCTCATGGTCATGAGCCCCTATTTCAAGAGAATGATGGGACTTAATGCAGTTGTTCTCAAACAAATCAGTAATGACATCATGCCTTTGTGAAGAATCTCCTTCGTCATGTGTATAAGAAACACTAGTGGCTTCTCCACTAAGTACAAGATCAACTTCCACATCCACCTTCTTTCCCATTGTTTCTTTTGCACTGAATAAATCATTAAAATTAGTGCTTGCTTTTTCCTTCTTTACAAACAAAGGATCCAGAATCTTCGGATGTTGTAGAAGCTCAGATAAATTTTTATTGTAATCCTGAAAGGCAGTATTATAATCCTGCAAGGCATGCATGAGCTTTGGCATAAGATCCTGTATAGACTTAATTTTACCCATGATTCATGCAAATCCTTTGTCCTAAATGTAAGAAGCATCGCCCACAGGATGGCAGGAAACTGCTACGATACCACTGTTATATCCCTTGCTAAGCAGCCTTTAACGCGCTGATTTAAGGATCAAAGAATATTGTCAAACACTTGTCATGAAACCTCTAATTTTTTGTTATTTGTTTTCAGATTGATTTTTGTTCGCTTCAAATGGTTTCAAATGATATTCAAATGGTTGCAAATTAACACTACAATGTCTTAGCAAGAAACTAGGTGCAAATGCAACTTCTTTTGGTTTTTTCAAATGCATACATATGATTTCTACATGTAAAAAGTGCACCTACAACCAATGGACATTTTCACAAACACTTGACATTCAACATGGAAATGAGAAATTCATCAAATATTACCAAGCCATTTATCACTTCTTATTAATGTGCCAATCCCAGAGCTGTTATAAACATGAACTCTCGAATATTTTTGCAACCAATAAAATCTGAAACATACTGCTGCTAATCATCAAATTGCAAATATTTATAATGACAATACATGCATTTGTAATTATTGAATGCAATTGCTGGAACCTATAGTTGATTGCTGGACGTTTGATCATGAATCAAAATTGATGCAACTGTCATAGAAATTGACTCCAAGGGTGGGAGAAGACAGGGAAAACACCCAGCTATCAAAATGTGCCGCCAATGGCTCAAGACGTCACCTCTCCTTTAGCTAACGTAGCCTGCAAATGACTTGCGGCCACTCTAGAACTTCAAATGCAGACCTCTGTGAGAGCTGCGATGTGCATTATGGAGAACCTTCAACCTCTACAAACTGATCTGGAAATATACTAAACATTCAAACTCCAATCTCTGCAGTCAATTAATCCATTCTTGGCTACTGAATGTAACCAATGCACATGCACAATTCATTGGAATGTTGCACCAACTCAAAGTGCTATAACTGTGAAGAATTTGCAATTCCTCAGGCTGATATACTGAAACCTTTGTTTCAATTACTTCTCCACACAAACAAAACAAAAGGTCAAGTCATGAAAAATGAATTTTGATTTCTCACCAAGGCTCTTTTATAGTACTTCACCATGAATGTTCATTAGCAAGACTCTTTAATGATTTTGATATTTTCTTTTATTATAAAGAGTTGACTTTATAATATATCATTAATAAAGCACACTTTTAATCAATGAGTATTAAATACTTATTACCCTCAACATGGCCCCCACTTTATTATAAATTCAATTTATGACTTTATAATATAACTTAAATAATTAACATCATTAAAGTCCATTAAAATATTAATATCTCATTAAATACTCATTATTTTGACGAGCCATTTGAACCAGGGAGTCTGCATCCTCTATCTGTATGACTGTCTTACTAAAAGTAAAAAGGGCCCATCTCTATACCTCAGACTTACTATAAATAGTAAGTATATGAAACTGAGCTCAAACGAAGCCCAATCTAAGCCAAACGAAGTCCAATGTAGAACATACTGAATTCTAGAGAAGACAAGGACCTCCATTAACCAGGTATCTGCCTCAGAAGACCCTCTATCCACAATAATTAGCCTACGAGGGACACAATAATAGGCTAAGCCCTCAAACACTGATGCTAATGAAAATGGGGACATTACAACAAGAGTGATAATACCCATTAATAGATTGATGATCTTATGTGGAAAACTCAAATAGAGAAGAGGTAGAAATGAGTTGCAAATGAAATTTTGGTGTACAACTACAAATAATCAAATAAGCATCAGAAAAGACAAAATGAGATTACTTGAATTTGCTCAAGGACAAGGATCTTGCTATCAAGTTTGTTGAAAACAAAGAAAAGGAAGTTGATGAACTTGCGTACAATTGAGTTTGGCTAGCTACTGACTATTCAAAGAAGAAAATAAAACAATTATTGCAGCCAGTCCTATGGAACAAGAAACAAATACTAGGACCATGGAAATCATACACATTGTTTAAGAAATTGAGGCATTACATAAGGATGAAATAATGCACAATAATTTCAACATTTTCCATTCAAAAGAAGGAATGGGGCGCTGATGAAGATTGGAAGGAACAACAAAATGATCAATATTCCTATGATACAACTTGCAACAAGGGGATAGCTTGTATAATAGGATATACATGCAGATTTGAACGTGCCACTCTTGAAGGATCTCCAAAGGAGTATACTAATGCATCTCACATTGATTGAATTCTAAGGTATGGTTATTGTTTTTGTTTTGACCCGCATAAGATATTTTGATCACGTCTTAATTGATGCATAAGAAATGGGAGGATAGTTGGTTTAAAGGATTTCGTACATCATTATTCAAAGACGGCCTTTCTTTTTTAGGAATGGAATTCGTAATTGATGGGGTTTGGATGGGCGATGTTTAACCCTTTTCCTTGTGTAACTATGCCAAAAACAATATACAGATTTGGGATCTGGGATTTGCATAATTACTAGAGAGCTACATATTGATAATGTTGCAGATTTCAATTATATCAAAGTGGCTCATTGGATTCTCAGTGAAGTATTCATGAGATTGATGTTGGATCTTGATATTTTGTTTTGGCATATAGTTGGCAGTTGGTAAACATGTTGAATTTCTCGAGGACAAGTGACGTTGGGTGGGAGGACTTCTAATGTCCAATTTTATTTCTAGAGACTAAAGTGGAGCAAAAAGAATTATTTAATATTATTACATAAAAATTAAATTAAAAGGTAATATTATTAATAATTAATTTAGTGACTTAAGGTTAAACAAATGTGGGCAATGAAACCTCATGCTTATGATTTTGATATAGCATATGTTAAAATTAAAATAATGTTGTACATGATGCACTTTCTAGGAAACCTACTTTATGTTTTGTTTCTATTATATTTGCTAATTTGAAAGTTGATGTTATGGTTGAGTATGTTATGATACTTTTGCTACTTAGTTCCTTGATGGGATGCTGAAAAATGATAATTATATAGTAAAATAAAACCTTATTCTTTCTAGCAATACGATCTTCTTAGCTCCAAAATCTATAATGGAAGAGAATATTTTGAGTCTATTCCATGAGGTGACACTCAAAACGTTTCGGACATGACAGCACATACCAAATAGATGAAGGAGAGGTTCTCATGGAAAGAACTATAGGACATTCTCAAGAATATTAGGGAGTGCATCACTTGCGAAGAAAACAAATTCAAGCACACCCTTCTAGTGTGTTTGTTGCCATCCTTGCCAATTCCACATCAAAAATGGGAAAGAATATGTGTGGATTTTTTGTTAGTTTTTCTAAGTTATAAGTGGCAAATTGTATATATGTTGTGTATAAATAAAGTATCACTTTTTTTCTCTTTATTTTGAGTTGAAGTCCCCTTAAGTGGCTAACCAATTTTGCAAAATGGTGTTTAGATTCCATGGATTATTTAAAAGTATTGGGACTAGAAATGATAATAGATTTCTTAGTGATTTTTCGTAAGGAACTATTTCAATTAATAGTTACAAAACTTCTTCCAAGTACAAGCTGCCACTCAAATGTATGGATAAACATTGATAGTGAATGAAAAGGTTGAAGTTTATTTTAGGAATTATATTTTGGATCAACAAACATTGTATATCAATTGGTTGCATTTGGGAGAATATGACTGTGATGCTTCGTTCTACATGTCTACAAGTATGTTTCCATTTATGGAACTTTATGGATACAATGCTTTGACTTTTGTTGATGTAATGTCCCCATTTTTGTGAGCATCAGTTTTTAGTGGTTTAGCCTATCACTGGGTCCTTGTAGGCTAATAATGATGTTTAGAGGGCCCTGTTTTGGAGATATTTGATATCTCAATTGGTATTTGGCAATGTTTTCATCTCCAGATCCTTGGCATATTTTGAGGCAATTTTATTTAGGGTTTTCTAGCTCCATTTTAATATACTTACTATTTATAGTAAGTCAACGTGTTGATAGAGGCCAACCTTACGATTTATAGTAAGGCACCCTGGTTAGGAGTGAATGCAGTGGGCTACCTCCTGGTGAAGTCAGATTTGATTTACAATGATTAATGATGGAGTTATAGTATTATACTTATTATTAAAGTTATACTTTAATAGTAATTAGTTATTATGTGCATATCATAATGAATTAAGTGGACTTTATTCAAAACAGGGGATTTAAATGCTTTTAAAAGTATACCTTGTAATAAGTTTTGAAGTGTTATTTTAAAGGGGAGATATAAATGAATAATAAAGTACACTATATATTATAAAGTATTCATTAAAAACTCGAAGTGGATCTAAAAAGTTATTAAATGCTCTCTATGACGTCAACCTACTTGGACAAGTTATAAAAAGGTCACAAAAAGCGAATAGACTCATTATTTTTGATGATCATTTTGACTATGCTATTTGATGTTCTTGGTAAGTGGGCATTGAGAGCAAGGGTTTCAATCCACTTGTGCATTGGAGAATGAAATATCATCTCGGTCTTTTCAACTCTGATGCTGTGGAAGACCAATTGAACTATTGCTTGCTAGAGCTTTATATAGAGGCTCTATTTGTACTTCAAATTGAAGAAATACATCTAGGGGGTTGACATTAAGAGATGGTAACCGGTAAGCTTACTACCAGTACATGGAAATTAGGTATTGTCATTGATTGGCAAAAGAGGAAAGACAAAAGAGGTGTTTGACATCTCAATCTAAAGAGACTGATCACCAGTGATGGATCTGTATGTAAAGAGACTGGTTTGGCAACCGGTGACACTATGTAAGAAAAAAACGACTATATCTGCTCATCAAGAGAAACCGGTCACTAAGCCAAGTGCATCGGCGACCAATGAACAGACAGTCGGTGTCGACAATGCAACCGAGGAAAGGGTGTAACCGGTAAGCAGAGGAAGGAAAGGTAACAGGTCAAAGTTCTTACCTGTTCAGATCAGAACACAAGGTTCTTAACCAGTCAAGTGAAGACTTCGTTATGGTAAAATAAATTAGGGAAGTCATAGTCAACTATCTGTTAAACAACTCCTTGACCAGGATTTACTGCACTAAATCCGGAAGACTTTGAGTTAGCATGATGATGACAGTCCCAACCGGTGCTGAGAGGGGAGGGGTGAATCAACACCTATAAAACTTCTAAATAAATTTGATGAAGTATACTTATAACTGTAAGCTAAACAGATTTAAGCATAAAATAACATCAAGCAATCAATCACACAGTGACATTAGATTTATCACGTGAAAACCCAATTTGGGTGAAAACCATAGTGTGAGGAGACCTCACAAATTCTGCACTCTTCTGAAGTGCGCCTTATTAGCAGCCTTCCCTATTAAAGGATTACAAGCACTATTAGATGCGACCTGGTTAAGGGATTTGTTACAATAAGGTCGGTTAGTGCCTGCCTTGTTAGAAGAATTAGAACACCTTACAAGATGTCACTCAGTTAAGGGATTTGATGCAAGGGACCTGTTAGAGTCCACCCAAATACTGGGATTTAACTATTGTAGTTGTTAGAAAACAATAGAGGGATTGACCTTTTACAAATGGCTTTGCTTAGTTTGATAAGATCTCTATTATGTTCAGCTGAGAAGCATCACCGGTCGCCGCAGGTGTGTTCTCCTTTACTGTTGTGCTTCTCTGCACACTCTTCTCTCTCTTCTTCTATTTTCTGTTTACCCTAGCTTATTCAGCGTACAGGTTCACTCTTTTCTTCGACAGAATGAAGACAACCTATATTCTCAACATGCAAAAGAATATATAGAGTACTTGCCCTAATGTACCTCTCATGCATGACCTCATTTCAGATCCTTGTTCGGATACATCACTCGGTGGAATATTAGTTCACTCAGGTTACATTTGATGCATGCTCTTGCTTTATCCGCTTTATGAAGAAAACAATAGATGCGTGTCAAGCATCTTTCCTTGTTTTCTTCACATGAGATAACTCCTTTTAAAGCCACAGACTTCAGCTTTAAAACCTTTCAACGCGCTTCAAACTGATCACCATGTTAACTCAAAGTCATTCCAGATTTAGTGCAGTAAATTCTGGTCAAAGAGTTGGTTCAAACCTATAGTTGACTATAACTTCCCCGGTTCTTCGTAACACACCAAAGTCTTCACTTGATCGGTTGAGATCCTCATGTTGTGTTACCGGTTACATCTTTTCCTCGGTTGCGTTGTTGACACCGGTTGTATCCCTTACTCGATTGCTGATGCACTTTGCTTAGTGACCGCTTGCTCTTGATGATCAGATATAGTCTTTTCTTCCTTGCATAGTATCATTGGTTAACAAACTAGCTTCTTTACATACATATCGCCTTAGATCTTTGGACCTTAGATTGAGATGACAAAACATCTCTTTTATCTTTTGCCATCTAATGACAATACTTAATTGCCATGTATTGGTAGCAGGCTTACCAGTTACCATCTCTTAATGCCAACAATCTGCCCCTTTGGCATTGATGGCAAAACCTTAATGGGAAAATCATGTCACCTGTCCTATGTACTTGTACCTTTGTATCACTGCTAATGCCACTACTAGTCATCTACTGATTTATTGTTATTGCCAAACTCTCCCTGTTTTTGACAATAATGCCAAAGGCTAGTTATAAAGACTACCTTTTTCTATTCTGCTCCCCCTACGAGCAGCAGTCTTTTTCATCAGTCCATAAAGGATGAGTTGAAACCCTCTGTTGAAGCATAATGAATTGATGATCACCTTTGCTAGTTTATTGATGATCAGTAAGGGGTATCACCCCTAGTTTACCTCTGAGATACTCAAAAGTACTCTTTGGTAATGGTTTTGTGAGGATATTAGCAATCTGTTCTTTAGTGGGAACATACTCCAATCTTACCTCTTTGTCTTGTACCATCTCTCTCAAGTAATGATACTTGATGGCAATATGCTTTGTCTTGGAGTGCATGACAGGGTTTTTGGATATGTTTATTGCACTGGTGCTATCATAGTATATTGCAATCAGTTCAGGTATTTGTTCCTGGATTCCTTCTAGTAGTTGTTTGATTCAGATTTTCTGTGTGCAATTGATTGCAACAGCAACGTATTCAGCTTCTGCAGTAGATTGTGAAATGCAGTTCTGTTTCTTACTTGTCCAAGACACAATCCTCCCACCGAGAAAGAATGCACCGCCACTTTTGCTTTTTCTGTCATCAATATTGCCAGCCCTGTCTGCATTAGTGTAAACCTTTATTTGGAAGCCTCCCTTTTGAGGAAACCACAAGCCATACACCTTAGTACCCTTTAGGTATCTGAAAATTCTCTTTACTGCTATCAGATGTGTCTCTTTGGGGTTTGCAGAGAATCTTGCAACTATGCCAACCGCATGTGCAATGTCTGGTCTACTGTGTACTGCATATTGTAATTTCTTTATCATTGACCGATACAGTGTTTCATTCACTTCTTTTGCATCATCTTCCTTTGATAACTTGACGTTAGTTATCATCGGCGTACCAATAGGTTTGGATTCTTCAAGTCCAAAAGTCTTAAGAATTTATTTTACATATTTGGACTAATAGATAAAAATACCTTCTTTTAGCTGATGGAGTTGTAGTCCAATGAAGAATTTTATGGCTCCTATCATAGACATCTCAAATTCTTGCTTCATTTCTTCAGCAAAGGCTTTGCTCATCCTGTCATCTCCTCCAAAGATGATGTCATCCACAAAGATTTCTGCAATTAGATTCCCATCTTTCTGGTTTTGAGATACATATTGTTGTTGTCTCCAGTTCTTATGAATCCTATGGTCAGGAGGTATGATTGCAACCTCTCATACCAAGCTCTTGGAGCTTGCTTTAGCCCATAGAGAGCCTTTTTCAGTTTACAGACCATACCAGCTTTTTATGTAGATGTGGAGCCCTCCGGTTGTTCAATGTAAACTTCCTCCTCCAGTATTCCATTTAGAAATGCAGACTTGACATCTATCTGGTATACTTTAAATTTCTTGTGAGTAGCATAGGCAAGAAGAATTCTTACTCCTTCCAATCTAGCCACAGGTGCAAAGGTTTCTCCATAGTCCAGTACAACTTCTTGAGCATATCCTTTCCAGACCAGTCTTGCTTTATTTCTTATGACTTTTTCTTCTTCATTCAACTTGTTCTTGTAGACCCACTTTGTCCCAATGATAGTCTTGTTCTGTGGTCTAGGCACAAGCACCCATGTATCATTCTTTTCTATTTGCTCAATTTCTTCCTCTATGGCCTTGACTCAAATCTCATCTTCTAGAGCTTCCTTGGTGGTTTTTAGCTATATACAAGATAACAAACAGATATTCTCTTTGGGCTTTTTCCTGGTTAGGACATTTGCATGTTTGTCACCAATTATATTATCAGTGGAGTGATATGTGGCATACCTTGGGAGAACCGGTCTCTGTTCCCGGTCAGGTTCATCCGGTTGAGCAATTTCTTCATGATGGTCTTGAACAACTTCTTGTTCATCATCAAGAGTGGGTCTGTCAGCTTCAAGTATAGCCTCCCGCTCCAGATGTCTGTTTAGATGTTCTCTTTCATCTTCGGTTGTTACTTAATTGAACTCAAAAAGATTCCCTTCATTTTGACCTTGCAGACTGTCATTCATCATGATCAGTCTTCTTAGTTGGTTCTGAATATTCATCAATTTTTACATTGATGCTTTCAATTGTTTTTCTCGTTGTCTTGTTCAGACACCGGTAGGCTTTGCTTTTGGTAGAGTAACCCAAAAATATTCATTCATCACTTTTGGGATCAAACTTCCCAGAGTACGTATCTCTTTTGATGTAACATTTACTACCAAAGATTCTGAAGTAACCTACACTAGGAGTATGATTGAACCATAGTTCATAGGGGGTCTTACCGGTTCCTTTCTTATCTTGAACTCGGTTTAGTGTGTAGTTAGCAGTGTTGATAGCTTCTCTCCAGAAGTGATGAGGAAGATCCTTCTGAATCAATAGGGTTCTTGCACAGTCAATCAACGTCCTGTTTCTTCTTTCTGCTACTCCATTTTGCTGAGGAGTCCTTGGTGCAGATATCTGCCTCTTTATGCCATGTTCTTCATAGTAGTGAGTGAACTCTTGAGAAGTGTATTCACCTTCTTTGTTTGATCTCAGACACTTCAAGCTTTTACCGGTCTCCTTCTCCACTCTAGCTTTGTGGATTTTAAACATGTGGAATGCCTTTGATTTCTTTCTGAGAAAGAGTGTCCACATCATTCTTGAGAAGTCATTTACAAAGAGCATGAAGTACTGGTCTTCGTAGTAGCTCTTTGTTCTCATCGGTCTATACAAATTTGTGTTTACAAAATCTAGAACATTTTTAGTAGAGAAAGATTTATTGTTTAAACTTGTTTCTGTCAGTTTTCCTAACTGACAGTCTTTACAAACACCTCTGATGGGTTTTGCAATCTCAGGGAGTCCTCTAACTGTTTTCTTTTTGCTCACTATGACAATACTGTCAAAGTTTATGTGGCAGAGCCTCTTGTGCCACAACCAGCTATTGTCTTCTTTGGATATAAGACGGAATTTGCTAGATTCTCCTTTGAATGAAGCTATGACATAGGCTCCTTCCATTGAGTCTAGGTAGTACAAATTCGCTTTGCTCGATCTACCGATTGCAACATGAGCTCCGGATTGGTTCTTGACCACACAGGAACCTTGTCCCAATTCCAACAGGAATCCTTTGTTGTTCAGTTGTGGAACAGTCATTAAATTGTACTTCAGTCCTTCAACCCAGTACACATCTTCACAGACACCATCATTGTCGAGTTTAATAGAACCTTTCCCTTTGATGGCACAGGGAGCATTATTTCCAAAGGTTACTGATCCGCTGTCATTGAGCTCCAAGCTGATAAACTTGTTCTTATGACTGCATCCGCTGTCAATGATCCAATCATCATGCTGATGAGATCTTGAGATAAGTGCCATTTCATTTACCACTGGGCTCTTCTGCTTTATTGCAACAAATGCAATTTCTGGATCAGATTTTTCAGATTCATTGTCTGTGACTCCTTCCTTTGCAAGGTAGCACTCCTTTGCTTTACTCTTGAACCGGTTGCTCTTATCTTTGTTATCATTATTAGGACATCTTGCAGCAATATGTCCTATCTTATTGCAGGAGAAGCATTTCAGAGGAAGCTTTCCTTTGTACTTCCCTTTCCCTCTCGGAAATGTTCTAGCAATGAGTGCTTCAAACTCATCTTGCTTCATCTCTTTTGAGAGTAGATTCTCAACAAGATTACCAATCTTACCTGTGGAGCAGTTACTGGTTTCTCTTCCCTTTTTGGTGGAAGAGATATTGACAAAAGACTTAAAAGATGCTTCCTGAATGGGTAAGCTATTATAGAAATTACTCAATTCAAACGCAGTCAACTTACCGATTAGAGAGTCTAAGGTGACTTGATCTGTGGTCACCAATTTGAGCTCTTGAATAGCTGAGATCTTGATTGCATACTGAGGTTTGAGCGTTCTCAGTATTTTGCTAACTACGTCCTCTTCACTGAGCTTTCCTCCAGCGCTTTTGATGGAGTTTATCATTTCCTTGATCCGGTTGCTGTATTGCTCAATGTCTTCTCCTTTATTCATCCTCATGTCATCATACTTTCCTTTGAGGCTTTCAACCTTGGCTCTTTGAACATATGGGTCCCCTCCATATACCAGTTGCAGCTTAGCCCACATCTTGTGATCAGATTCTAAATTCTCAATCGCAGCATAGATATGATAGGGTAAAGTGCTAGCTATCATATCTATAGCAGCCGTGTGCTTAGTCTTAATCTTCAATTCATTAGGTGTCAGAGTGCCAGCGGGTTCATTGTAGTCAATGGTTACATGAGTCCAATATTGATCACCGATGGTCTTCATGTACAACTTCATTCTGCTGCACCACAGAGTAAAGTTTTCCTTTGAAAACTTTGGTTTTTCCTTTCTCATCATCTTGACTTTTTCTTTATGCTGTTAAGCGGTAAAGAAAATAAACTAGAGGCTTTGATACCAATTGACAGTCCCAACCGGTGCTGAGAGGGGAGGGGTGAATCAACATCTATAAAACTTCTTCTAAATAAATCTAATGAAGTATGCTTATAATTGTAAGCTAAACAGATTCAAGCATAAAATAACATCAAGCAATCAGTCACAAAGTGACACCAGATTTATCACGTGGAAACTCAATTTGGGTGAAAACTACAGTGTGAGGAGACCTCACAAATTCTGCACTCTTTTGAAGTGCGCTTTGTTAGGATCCTTCCCTATTAAACGATTACAATGCACTATTAGATGTGACCCGGTTAAGGGATTTGTTACAATAAGGTCGGTTAGTGCTTGCATTGTTAGAGGACTTAGAACACCTTACAAGATGTTGTCCGGTTAAGGGATTTGATACAAGGGACTTGTTAAAGTCCACCCAAATACTGAGATTTAAATATTGTAGTTGTTAGAAAACAATAGAGGGATTGACCTTTTACAAATGGCTTTGCTTAGCCTGATAAAATCTCTATTATGCTCAGCTGAGAAGCATCACCGGTCGCCGCAGGTGTGTTCTCCTTTACTGTTGTGCTTCTCTGCACACTCTTCTCTCTCTTCTTCTATTTTTTGTTTAGCCTAGCTTCTTCAACGTACAAGTTCACTCTTTTCTTTGGTAGAATGAAGGCAACTTATATTCTCAATAGACAAAAGAATATATAGATTACTTGCCCTAATGTGCCTGTCATGCATGACTTAATTTCAGATCCCTTTTCGGATACATCACTCGGTGGAGTATTAGTTCATTGAGGAAACATCCGATGCATGCTCTTTCTTTATCCATTTTATGAAGAAAGCAATAGATGCGTGTCAAGCATCTTTCCCTCTTTTCTTCACATGAGATAACTCTTTGTTTTAAAGCCACAGAGTTTGGCTTTAAAACGTTTAAACGTGCCACAAACCGATCACAATGTTAACTCAAAGTCATTTTGGATTTAGTGCAGTAAATCTCGGTCAAAAAGTTTGTTCAGATAGATAGTTGACTATAACTTCCCTTGTTCCTCGTAACATACCGAAGTCTTCACTTGATTGGTTGAGATCCTCATGTTGTGTAACCGGTTGCATCTTTTCCTCGGTTGTGTTGTTGACACTGGTTGTATCCCTTACTTGGTTGCTGATGCACTTTGTTTAGTGACCGCTTTCTCTTGATGAGTAGATATAGTCTTTTCTTCCTTGCATAGTGTCACCGGTTGCCAAACCAGTCTCTTTATGTACAGATCTCCTTAGATCTTTGAACCTTAGATTGAGTTGACAAAACATCACTTTTCTCTTTTGCCAGTCAATGACAATAATTAATGTCCATGTACCGGTCGCAGGCTTACCGGTTACCATCTCTTAATGCCAACAGATGATCGATGCAAGGCGCGTTTGAAGGTTTTAAAGCCGAAATTTGTGGCTTTAAAATATGGAGTTGTCTCTCTCGAGAGAAGCACAACAGAAAATGAGAACATACCAGCGGTGATCGGTGATGTTTCTCAGTTTAGTATAACAGAGATCTTATCAGGCTATGCAAAGCCGTTTGTAAAAGGTCAAATCTTTCTATTGTTTTCTTATAATTAAAATAGCTAAATCCCAGTATTTTGGGTGGACTTTAACAAGTCCCTTGTATTAAATCCCTTAACCGGGTGACATTTTTTCAGGTGTTCTAAGTCCTCTAACCAGGCAGGCACTAACTGGCTTTATTGTATCAAATCCCTTAATCGGGTCGCATTAATAGTGCATTGTAATCCGTTAACAGGGAAGGCTCCTAACAGGATGCACTTTAGAAGAGTGTAGAATTTGTGAGGTCTCCTCACACTGTGGTTTTCACTTGATTTGGGTTTCCACGTGATAAATTTGGTGTCACTTTGTGATTGATTGCTTGATGCTACTTTTATGTTTGAATCTGTTTTTCTTGCAGATATAACTATACTTCATCAGATTTATTGAGAAGAAATTTTATAGGTGTTGATTCACCCCTCCCCTCTCAGCACTGGTTGGGACTGTCAATTGGTATCAGAGGCTTTGGTTTCCTTGCTTTACTGCTTAACTGCATAAATAAAAAGTCAAGATGATGAGAAAGGAAGGACCAAAGTTTTCAATGGAAAACTTTACTCTATGATGCAGCAGAATGAAGCTGTACATGAAGACCACCAGAGATCAATATTGGACTCATGTAACCACTGATTACAATGAACCCTATGGTACCCTAACTCCTGATGAATTGAAGATCAAGAATGAACACACGGCTGCCATGGATATGATAGCCAACACACTACCAAATCATGTCTATTCTGAGATTGAAAATCTAGAAACTGCTCACAAGATGTGGGCTAATCTGCAACTAGTATATGGAGGCGACCCAAACGTACAAAGAGTTAAGGTTTAAAGCCTCAGAGGAAAGTATGATGACATGAGGATGAATGAAGGAGAAGACGTTGAACAATACAACAACCGAATCAAAGAAGTGATTAACTCCATCAAGAGCATTGGAGGAAAACTTAGTGAAGAGGAGGTGGTTAGTAAAATATTGAGAACACTCATACCTCAGTATGCCATCAAGATCTTTGCAATTCAAGAGCTCAGATCAGTGACCATAGATCAAGTCAGTCTAGACTTCCTAATCGGTGAGTTGACTGCATTTGAATTGAGTAATTTTGATAATAGCTTACCCATTTAGGAAGCAACTTTTAAGTCTTCTATCAATACCTCTTCCACCAAAAAGGGAAGAGAAACTGGTAACTGCTCTACTGTTAAAATTGGTAATCTTGTTGAGAATCTTCTCTCAGAAGAGATGGAGCAAGATGAGTTTGAAGCACTCATCGCTAAGAGATTTCCCATAGGAAAAGGGAAGTACAAAGGAAAGCTTCCTCTGAAATGCTTTTCTTGCAATAAGATAGGACATATTGCTGAAAGATGTCCAGACAATGACAACAAAGACGAGCAACCGGTTCAAGAACAAAGCAAAGAAGGAGTGCTACCTTGCAGGAGTCACAGACAATGAATCTGAAGACTCTGAAGATCCAAAAATTGCATTTGTTGAAGTAACAGAAGTGAGCCCACTGGTAAGTGAAATGGCACTTATTTGAAGATCTCATCAACATGATGATTGGATCATTGACAATTGATGCACTCACCACATGACCGGTGATAAGAACAAGTTCATCAGCTTGAAGCTCAATGATGGTGGATTAGTAACTTTTGGAAATAATGCTCCCTGTGCTATCAAAGGTAAAGGTTCTATTGCACTCAGCAATGATGCTGTCTGTGAAGATGTGTACTAGGTAGAAAGACTCAAGTACAACTTAATGAGCGTTGCTCAACTGAACAACAAAGGATTCCTGTTGGAATTCGGACAGGGTTCTTGTTTTGTTAAGAATCAATCTGGAGCTCATGTTGCAACCGGTAGACAGAGCAAAGGGAACCTGTTCTACCTGGATTGAATGGAAGGAGCCAGTCTCATTGCATCAGCCAAAGGAGAATCAAGCAAGATCTGTCTTGTAACCAAAGAGGACAATAGATGGTTATGGCACAAGAGACTCTGCCACATAAACTTTGACAGTAAGTTTAAAGTGAGCAAGAAAAATCAGTAAGAGGACTCCTTGAGATCACAAAACTTGAAAGAGGTATTTGTAAAGAGTGTCAGTTAGAAAAATTGACAGGAACAAGTTTCAGCAGTAAATCCTTCTCTGCTGAAAATGTTCTAGATTTTGTGCACACAGATTTGTGTGGACCTATGAGAACTAAGAGCTATTACGGAGACCGATACTTAATGCTCTTTGTAGATGATTTCTCAAGAATGATGTGGACACTCTTTCTCAGAGAAAAATCAGAGGCATTTCACATGTTCAAGATCTACAAGGCTCGAGTGGAGAAGGAGACTGGTAAAAGCCTAAACTGTCTGAGATCAGACAAAGGAGCTGAATACACTTCTCAAGAGTTCACTCACTACTGTGAGGAACATGGCATAAAAAGGCAGCTATCCGCACCTAGGACTCCTTAGCAAAATGGACTAGTAGAAAAAAGAAACAGGACGCTGATTGACTGTGCAAGAACCCTAATGATTCAGAAGGATCTTACTCATCACTTCTGGAGAGAAGGCATCAACACTGCTGTCCATTGACTGAACCGGGTTCAAGTCAAGAAAGGAACTGGTAAGATCCCCTATAAACTATGGTTAAATCATACTCCTAGTGTAGGATACTTCAGAATCTTTGGTTGTAATTGTTACATTAAAAGAGATATGTACTCTGAAAAGTTTGAGCCCAAGAGTGATGAAGGAATATTTTTGGGTTACTCTACCAAAAGCAAAGCCTACCGGTGTCTGAATAAGAGAACGAGAAAAATAATTGAAAGCATCAATGTAAAAGTTGATGAATATTCAGAATCAATTAAGAAGACTGGTCATAATGAATATGACGGTCTGCAAGGACACAATGAAGGAAATCTCTTTGAGTTCAATGAAGTAACAAGTGAAGATGAAAGAGTAGAACATGTGAATAGACATCTGGAGCAGGAGGCTGTACCTGAAGCTGACAGACTAACTCATGATGATGAACAAGAAGTTGTTCATGACCATGATGAAGAAATTGCTCAACCAGAAGAACCTGATCGGGAACAGCGACCGGTTCTCCCAAGGTATGTCACATATCACTCAACTGATAATATAATTGGTGACAAACATGCAAATGTCTTGACTAGGAAAAAGGCCAGAGAGAATATCTATTTGTTTTCTTGTATGGAGCTTAAAACCACCAGGGAAGCTCTAGAAGATGAAAATTAGGTCAAGGCCATGCAGGAAAAAATTGAGCAAATAGAAAAGAATGATACACGAGTGCTTGTGCCTAGACTACAAGATAAAAATGTCATTGGGACAAAGTGGGTCTACAGGAAGAAGTTGAATGAAGAAGGGAAAGTCATAAGAAACAAAGCAAGACTAGTCTGCAAAGGATGTACCTAGGAGGCTGGACTGGACTATGGAGAAACTTTTGCACTTGTGGCCAGATTGGAAGGAGTAAGAATTCTTCTTGCCTATGTTTCTCACAAAAAATTCAATGTATACCAGATGGATGTCAAGTCTGTATTTTTGAATGGAATACTGGAGGAGGAAGTTTACATTGAACAACTGGAAGGCTTCACATCTGCACAAAAGGGTGGTATGGTTTGTAAACTGAAAATGACTCTTTATGGGTTAAAACAAGCTTCAAGGGCTTGGTATGAGAGGTTGTATTCATACCTCCTGATCATAGGATTCACAAGAACCGGGGACAATAGCAACATGTATCTCAAGCTCGGAAAAGATGGGAATCTAATTGCTGAAATCTTTGTAAATGATATCATTTTTGGAGGAGATGACAGGATGAGCAAAACCTTTGCTGAAGAAGTGAAGAAAAAATTTGAAATGTCTATGATAGGAGCCATAAAATTCTTCATTGGACTACAAGCCCATTAGCTAAAAGAAGGTATCTTTATTTCTAAGTCCAAGTATGTAAAAGAAATTGTTAAGACTTTTGGACTTGAAGAATCCAAACCGGTTGGTACTCCAATGATAACTAACGTCAAGTTATGAAAGGAAGATGATGCAAAAGAAGTGAATGAAACACTCTATGGTCAATGATAGGGAAATTACAGTATGAAGTACACAGTAGACCGAACATTACACATGCGGTTGGCATAGTTGCAAGATTCTCTGCAAACCCCAAAGAGACACATCTGATAGCAGTGGAGAGAATTTTCAGATAGCTAAAGGGGACTGAGGAGTATGGCTTGTGGTTTTCTCACAAGGGAGGCTTCCAAGTAAAGGTTTACACTGATGTAGATTGGGCTGACAATATTGATGATAAAAAGAGCACTAGTGAAATAAACATATTCAAAAACCCTGTCGTGCACTCCAAGGCAAAGTACATTGCCATCAAGTATCATTACTTGAGAGAGCTGGTACAAAACAAAGAGGTAAGATTGGAGTATGTTCCCACAAATGAACAAATTGTTGATATCTTCACAAAGCCACTACCAAAGAGTACTTTTGAGTATCTTAGAGGTAAACTACGGGTGATACCTCTTCCTAATCATCAGTAAACTTGCAAATGTGTTCATCAGTTCACTATGCTTCAACGGAGGATTTAAACTTATCTTATCTGGCCCGATGAAAAGGACTACTGCTCGAAGGGGGTGCAGATTTGATAAAGGTACTTTTTCTGACAAGCCTTTGGCATTATTGTCAAAAGGGGGAGAGTTTGGCAATGAACTGGTAGATGACTGATAGTGGCAGTGCACGGAGATATAAGCATAGGACAGGTGACATGATTGCCCATTAAGGTTTTGCCATCAATGCCAGAGGGGGAGATTGTTGGCATTAAGAGATGGTAACCGGTAAGCTTAGTACCGGTACATGGCAATTAGGTGTTGTCATTGATTGGCAAAAGAGGAAAGAGGAAAGAGGTGTTTTACATCTCAATCTAAAGAGACTGATCACCAGTGATGGATCTGTATGTAAAGAAACTGGTTTGGAAACCGGTGACACTATGCAAGAAAGAAAAGACTATCTGCTCATCAAGAAAAACCGGTCACTAAGCCAAGTGCATCGGCAATTGAGGAACGAACAGCTGGTGTCGACAATGCAATCGAGAAAAGGGTGCAACTGGTAAGCAGAGGAAGGAAAGGTAACAAGTCAAAGTTCTTACCTGTTCACAACACAAGGTTCTTAATCGATCAAGTGAAGACTTTGTTATGGTAAGATAAAATGGGGAAGTCATAGTCAACTATTTGTTAAACAACTCCTTGACCGAGATTTACTGCACTAAATTTGGAAGACTTTGAGTTAGCATGATGATCGATGCAAGGCGTGTTTGAAGGTTTTAAAGACGAAATTTGTGGCTTTAAAACATGGAGTTATCTCTCTCGAAGTGAAGGTGATTGACACACATCTATTGATTTCTTCATAAAGTAGATAAAGCAAGAGTATACATCGGATGTTTCCTCAGTGAACTAATACTCCACTGGGTGATGAATTCGAGGGTGATCTGTAAACAGGTTGCGCATAAGAAGCTCAATTAGGGCAAGGACCCTATATATTCTTCTGCCTGTTAAGAATATATGTTGCCCTCATTTTGCTAAAGCAAAGAGTGAACGTGTATGTTGAAGAATCTAAGGTGAATAGAAAGGAGAAGAAAAGAGAGAATAGTGTGTAGAGAAGGACAACAGAAAAGGAGAACATACCAGCGGTGACCGGTGATGTTTCTTAGTTGAGTATAATAGAGATCTTATCAAGCTATGCAAAGCCACTTGTAAAATATCAAATCCTTCTATTGTTTTCTAATAATTACAATAGCTAAATCCCAGTATTTTGGGTGGACTTTAATAGGTCCCTTGTATTAAATTGTAATGTCCCCGTTTTTTATGTTTTTTGGGATTAGCTTGGTTTGGCGACCCTCGCAAGCTAATCAGGTGGTCAGAGGGGGTCAGATCGTGGAGGCAGTGTTGGGATTCCATTCTGGAGGTTTAGTTTATCAGGTCTGCTCTTCATTCGGGTCAATTTGGTCGACTTACTATTTTTAGTAAGTGGTATTTTGGGTATGGCCAGGATTAGCAGGGTGTCTGCACAGAGTGTCAGATGTTTCAGGATTGAGTTTCAGGGAATCTCCGGTTTGAGAGACTTACTATTTATAGTAAGTCTATTTTTAGCAGTTGGCTCTTTTTGGCAGTGGGTTATTTCCGGCAGGGCAGTTGGCGTTTGAGGCTCTGGTGTCGGAAACGAGTTTGTTACAGTCAGTAGGATTCAGTAGCTTTTGTTTTTAAAGTTATCGTTATTAAATTAAATTATTTTAATTTAATAACTTAATTACTTTATAACTTTAATGTTATAAAGTGAAGTTATCATTAAAAAGCCTTTTATATGAAAAAAGTGAAATTGTGTTGTTTTCGAAAAAGCTATATATACAACTTGAAAAAGCACTTTCATTACCCATTGTTGATTTGATAAATTGTTTATGTGAGAATTTTGCTTGGCTTGGAAAAGCTAGGGTTTCTGGAGCTTGGTCTTCATTTTTGGAGAGAGTTCTTAGATTTTTGAGCTTGGTCTTCTTCCAGGAGATAGCTTGTTTTGATTCTGAATCATAATTTTAGTGCTGAGGTATACTGGGTTTATGAGAAGTTTTAATCTGCAGGCAAATCAATTTATTCTCCTAGGGTTTGATTTGTCTTTCTGCTTGGGTTTGGATTTGATTAAGAGATTTGTTGATCATGTTGCTCATGAATGCCAGACTTATTTGCTGCTCATATGCTATTGATTATCGATTAAGTGAATTGAGGGATTGAATCTTTTGGAACTGGTTAGCAGCAATTTGTAATTGCAAACACCAGACAAGGTTGCCGTACTGAATTAATGCTGGGCCGTACACCATGGGAATGGAACATACACTGTTAGAATGATTGTTTAATTATTGATTGAGGAGCTGCATCAAATATAGAGAGGCTGTGTTAGGGATTGAAGAGTTGTGTTAAGCCCATTGGGCGTCTACAACACCCTTCTTATAGCCCACGTGAATGCCTAGTATGATGTTCTTGTGCTGCAAGGACCTTGCGTGAACAACAAGACAGTCACACCATCATTCCAAGCTGCCACGTGACTGCAAAAAAGGTGGCGTTAATTAATTCAAGGTTATGTCACAGTTTGAGGATATCTCAATTGCGGAAAATTGCAGAATTTTACCAGCTGCCATAATTTTCATATCAATTAATTGTTATATGTCTTTGTTGAGATGAGATTAAAAAATAATAAATGTTATCAAGGAAATTCCTTTGTCTAGATTTGTTATTTTAAAATGGTGGATATTTCTTCATAATTGTATTTTGCAAATCTATTATTGAAATAAGTTGCAAGTTTTTCAAATTAAGAATTTAAACCCAGAAGGAGCCAGCCGGGCTCTTTACATAAATCCCTTAACCGGGTGACATCTTTTCAGGTGTTCTAAGTCCTTTAACTAGGCAGGCACTAACCGGCTTTGTTGTATCAAATCCATTAACTGGGTTGCATCTAATAGTGCGTTGTAATCCTTTAACAAGGAAGGCTCCTAACAGGGCGCACTTCAGAAGAGTGCAGAATTTGTGAGGTCTCCTCACATTGTCGTTTTTACCCGATTTGGGTTTCCACGTGATAAATCTGGTGTCACTTTGTGATTGATTGCTTGATGCTACTTTTATGCTTGAATCGGTTTTGCTTGCAGTTATAAGTATACTTCATCAGATTTATTGAGAAGAAATTTTATAGGTTATGATTCACCCCTCCCCTCTTAGCACCTGTTGGGACTGTCATAGTGTTTGAAGAAGATTGAAGGTTTATTAAATCCCTTAACTGGGTGACATCTTTTTAGGTGTTCTAAGTCCTCTAACCAGGCAGACACTAACCGGCCTTATTGTATCAAATCCATTAATTGGGTCGCATCTAATAGTGCATTGTAATCCTTTAACAGGGAAGGCTCCTAACAGGGCGCACTTCACAAGAGTGCAGAATTTGTGAGGTCTGCTCACACCGTGGTTTTCACCCGATTTGGGTTTCCACGTGATAAATCTGGTGTCACTTTGTGATTGATTGCTTGATGCTACTTTTATGCTTGAATTTGTTTTGCTTGCAGTTATAAGTATACTTCATCAGATTTATTGAGAAGAAATTTTATAGGTGCTGATTCACCCCTCCCCTCTCAGCACTCTTTGGGACTGTCATAGTGTTTGAAGAAGATTGAAGGTTTATTAAGGGTAGACCTGTAGCTTCTTAATTGCAGCAATTAATATCAGATTACAAACATACATTGACAGATTGGTGGCTGCTACAGTACCTGCTATAGTAAAATGCTACGATGCATATGAACAGTAAAATGCTACAGTGACTTGGGTTTTAAAGGCAGATGTTTTAAAGAGTATTTCCAGATTCTTTGTGGCAGCCATTGCAATTATTACCAATTGTTTTCTGTAGGGTCATACATTACTGCTACAAGGCTTCCTTTCAGCTGGATGTGGTAGTTTCCAGCCATCTTGGTTGCTGATTAGAAAATTCCAGACTTAATGATTATTTCCAGAATTGCTAAAAGTCTTTTACATTAACTTCTGGGCATGATCATCATTGTTTGCACACTTGTATGTTAATGTATTGATCATTAAATGATATTCCAGTCATTACTTTGCCAGTAGTTTAAATATTTGCAAATCTCGTTGTTAAATATTGCTTGGCAAAAAAATTATTTTTTATATTAAAATTGCAAATCAAAATAAAATCATTAAAAAACACTAACATTTGCAAGTTTAAGGTTGGATAACCTTTTGGGGTTATCACAATTGATTTGGTTATTTGAGGTAGTATGGTACCGATTTCTAGTGTCTTGTACAACCATAGCCAAGATATATTGAGGCCTTTCAAGGATCATGTTCTACATCTACATAAACACACTAGCTTGATGCTGATTAGAATTGCATGGAGAAGACATTTAAGTTTGTATATATGTTCCCTTGACATTGCATCTATACAAGTAGTACTTAATTAAGAAAACAATATCTAGATAGTGCAATCCCAATTTCTATGGACCTTAGAATATCATAAGGAGAGTGGGTGAGGTTTCTACGAGTTGGAGTTGCCAAAGCACAGTAAAGTTCGTAATTGTCATGGCTCAAAAGGTCTCTTGGACATATATCATTCCTTTAGTAGAGTTTCTTTCCTTAGATGATGAGGGGAAGCTAATCTTGGTTTATAAAGTCATCATCAACATTGGAGAAAAGAAGTTGAGAATAGGATTATTATTGAGTGTTTAGTGCATTGGAAGGCGTAGAGATTTTTAAGTATCTAGAATTGCAATTGTTGGAGGGCCAGGGATTTTTGGAACGGCAAATTGTCATGTTCCCTTCTCAAAAGTGAAGGATTTAGTGAAGATCCATTGCCTTTCTCTATTTCCTATAGGTTAAGGAACAAAATAAGGGAAACAATTTCTTAGTTGCATTATAATTTTGAGCCCGATCATCTTTCGAAAAGTCATCTTTAAAATTGATGGGGTTCTAAAGGATACATTGTAAAACTTATGTATTACTTGATTTTAGAAAAGATACATTTTAGCTCACTAAGATTGAAAAATAAAATAAAGGGCTGAAATCAAGCTGTAATGACCCTTACTAATAGGATCACTAAAACTGCTAATATTGTACTATGAAATTTCGTCAAACACTTGGCATGCAATTTGAACTATACTGCTGAAATGTAAAATGTTGAAGGAGATAATTGTTGAGCAACAAATCCACTCAATTCATTGATGCAAAATCAGAGCCAATACATGTGTATATTCTTTCAATGAAAATGTGGACTCTCTTACAATAGATTGCAACTTTCAGATTTTACAAATTATTTGACACCTTAGAATCTAAAATATGCTTGTGAGACACAAGGAATATTGTCAAACACTTCGTGTGCAACCTTCCAGCTTGCTGGTCTAATAATATCAGTCTGATATGTACTTTTAAATGACTAAAGATTGCTTCCAATGCTTGAGAATCAACACATCAAAACATAAATTATCATCTAGATGCTTAAATGACACTTTGGACCCTTAACCAATGCATAGAGATGGATTTTTAATGTTACATATGCACTTACAGCCAAGTGACATTTTGACAAACATTTGTTATGCAACTCAAGAACATCACGTAATTAGAATGCAGCCTTATCTCTCTATGCAACTGAAGCATTAAACTGATTTCAAGAATATTTATCAAATGGCCTAGTCTCTTGACTTTCAACTACAAGTTTCAGAATTTTCCGAGTACAAAGATAGCCATGATTTCATAAATAAACAACATTAAAACTTATTGAAATAAGTGCCAAATGAACTTGAAATGAAGCACCTAGGAGTGTGAATGAAGAAGCAATCAATATCACTCCACTCTGAGCCTTCCTTTTGCCAAATTGAATTTTTTTAAAAATTCGCCCCTGTTCTGATATGAATGCCAATAATAAATAAATGCAGCAATAAAAGGTCTCCAAATTCGTATAGAAATGATTGCCAAGACAATAGCAATTGATTCCTCAAATACCCATAACCAAAGGATGCCTCCAAGTGAAGTTATGAACAAAAATGTGGGTCTAAGATGAAAATCGCAGAATGCTGGAAATGCCACAAAAACTACTGAAATGGTCTTCAAATAATGCCAATTGCAATCCTCTTGATTAATGGATGAAAACAAGTCTTTTTGACAACCCAAATTCCAAACCCTCAATAAAGTCTGAGGACTTCAAAATATATCCAGACTCAGTCCAAATCTGAATACTCAATAATGCCCAGCATGAAATATTTGAATACCACTTCCAATGTGCAACCCTTCAGAAGATATTTCACCTCCTCAGTTATGCAAACCCTTAGGAGTTTCCGTTCCTAAAGATCAATTGAAAATTTGCAGACCTAGATGGTGCCACAAATGCTCCAAGATGAAAATGTAGTAGAATCCTCAAATCAAGCATGTAGAAATGATAGCCCAAGCCCTCTATTTATTCTTTTCCTTGAGAAGTTGCTAGAACTTCTAGAAACATCCAATTATAATGTACTTTATAATAAAATAACATTATAATAATAAAGTACATTTCTCAACTCAAAATTATAACAATGTAGGTCCAAATGTCTCATAACTGAATGTAGGCCCAATTACGACTGAACGTAGGCTCAAGACTGAACGTAGGCTCTATCTGGATGTAGGCTCCACTACAACTGCATGTAGGCCCAAACTGGATGTAGGCTCTACCGAATGTAGGCTCTGTCAGCAATATGCAATCAAATGATCAACATAATGACCCTCTCTCCAAACCATTTGCCTACGAGAGTCGATGATAGGCAAATCCGTCATGCCAAACGATGTCAGCCAAAATGGGGACATGACACAAGCCACCTATATAGGGTGTAATGCCCCCGTTTTTTAGAGGCTCTTGGGATTAGCCTATCATGTGACCTTCATAGGCTAATGAGGATGGACAGAGGGTCTCTTTTATTGGGCATCTACTTCAGGATTCAATATGCTTTGGTTTGACATCATTTGGACTTCATTTGCTATAGTTTTGCCACGTTTACTATTTATAGTAAGCCTGATGTTGTTCGAGAAGGACCCTTTCTATTTTTGGAAAGTGCATTTGGTCACATGGGGAAATAATAGGTGTGACTCGTGTTTTAGACGACATATTAAAAGGATAAGTATTTTGGGAGTTATTATTATTTTGGTGGCCAAATTATTATTAAATCATTAAATGGCTTATTATAAAGTTATAATTTAACTTTATAATTTCACTTAAGTTGAGAGTTGAGTCATCATGGGAAGGGGTGATTTATTGAATTAATTCATGGAAGCCTAAGCCAAGGTATTAATTTAAAGTATTGGAGTAAATGAATTATTAAAGGAAAAGTATATCTTTTTATCCCACATTGGTAAGAATTGTGTTTGAGTTCTCTCAAGAAAGAATAAAAAGGACTTGAGAGCTCATTCTCAAATACCTTATGTCATTTGATAAAATTGAAAAGTTGAGAAGTGGTGTTTGAAGGAGGATTTTGAAATTGGAAGAAAGAGCTAGGGTTTGGTCTTCACTTGTGGAGAAAACCTCTGAGTTATTTCAGATTGGCAGAATTGTGTTGGAACCAAGTTATTTTATTTTCAGATATTCAATGGCCATTTGATTATTATTCATGTGTTTGGATAAAAATTGAAAATGGGAGAAACAAGGGTTTGAGAAGAACTTCGTGAAGAAACATAGCCTTCTTCATTTATTGGTGGCGCTTTGAGCTGGATGCACATGCCAGCAAATTGATGTAGGAATATTGTTATTGATGATGGAACATTGTTATTGATGATCTTTGAAACAGGCCGTACGGACATCATTTAATTCTGTATTGTGCACAGTACTCATGGCAGGGCAGAGAGTTGTGTTGGCTGCAAGTCTCATACAGAGGCTTATGTTAATTGTTGAGGGTACTGCGTTAAGTTTCAGACTACAGTGATATTTATTAGAGCTGCGTGAGGTACCAGGAGGGCTGTTATTGCCATTCACCATCAGATATATATGTGACGTTTCAAATCTCCAAAGGATTGGATGCTATCCTTGCTTCTAACGTTAACTTTCAGCCTTCTTTGTGTCATTCCAAGAGGCTGCAATACAATTTCAGTCATGCTGCAATTTGTGGAAGGTGCAAATCTGAATTGAATACTTCTTGTATTGTCTAATAAATGTTGGTAATTATCATTTGATTGATTTAGCAAGCATACGGAGTACATAGGAAATTGCAATTTGGTTCTATTTAATTTGGGAGAAAATTATAAAAGTTTTATATGTTTTAAAATACAAAATAATTGCAATTAAATTTGAGAAAGAGCCAATTTGTAATAGAGAGCTAGTTGAGGTCATCACATAGGGGAGGCTAGCAGCCGAATTGGATTATTCATTTCCTCTTTGTTGAATTCAAATTTTCAAATATTGAAAACTCAAGAATGAAAATTTTTATTTGTGAATTTGGAGGAAGAAACCCCACTTGGTTTCAATTTGGATTTGAGGATGAAAATCCTTCACAATGGAATTGGTGGTGATTCCATTTTGGGATTATAGTTGAGTTTATTGCAATACCTATTTCATATGTAATAGTTTTATGATTGCATGGAATTCAGCATTTTGTCAATGTTTTTGAATGATCCAAGTAGTAATAATGTTATGGTATGAAAACCAAAATCAAATGATTAGGGAATCATAATAGGAAGATTATCCTTGTGAGTTAATGTAATAATTGTGATAAATTTTAGGTTCAATTGTTTGAATTTATGCTCCTCCTTATGCCTTTTGGCTTTCCTTGATCAGGAAAATGTTTGGACAAGTAGATGAATTAGGTGAATTTACTTTGTATGACTACCCTCATTTGCAATCCCATAATATTTCTTGTTTTCTTCATGTAATCAAACCTATAATTTGTTCTTTTAACTGTCATTGTTTAGGATAGCATAAAATTTAAGGTGTTTAATACTATTGAGGCATTATCGAAATGATTAGCATAAGGAAGGCTTCTTAGATATTTTCAGCAACCTATACTGGAAAATATGTTCCTTATCTTATCTACAATATTTTATTCAATTGACATTAATCAGTGATCCCTATTTTTAATTTTGCCTCTTGCAAAATTTCTACTGTCAAGGAATATAACCTTTTTTATATTCCTTTTATTTGTTTGTTGGATCACTTTTTCGTAATCAAGAATTTTTTGTAATTTCCAATTACCTATTAATATTGGTTGCATCTCTTTTAAATAATGAAAAACCCAAAAAAATAATTGGCTCATTTACGGTGCATTTATTACTATGGGTCTTCAATGCTAAGATACTATTCTTACACCTTTCAGAATTGTGCTTGAATCAAATTAATAGTCTATTGTTTAGTTAAACTAATCAATTGTTGTCATCATTGGATGGTATAGTGAAGGATGCAGTGGTGGGCAAAAATCTAAAGGAATGGACAATCCTAAGCCATGCCTGTATTTTGCCCTGGAAACAAGTGATGATTCACATGAAAATGAAGATATGGTAGACGTCTTGGTTAATATGATATGCCCTAATTTAATGGAGACAACAGCTAAAGGTATAATATAATGTCATGATCTTTATGGAGCTTCATTTCCATGGTAATGAGATTTTAACATTACTATTCTATAGAGGTTCTAGACATGACTTTCAATTGTACTAAAGTTCTAGTTTTATTTGATTCTTAATGCTGAGATCATGTAAATATAGTATTAGTAGTTATTTCTTTTGTTGAAATCCTGTTGTTATTTTGTGAATATTATTATAGGTATAGATGACACACAATTTTGGAAAAAGAGAAAAAAACAAAAGTGATGTTTTTCAATGACTAAATAGTAATTCACCAAGATTAACACCATGTTATAAATTCATTCTTTGAGAAGAAGTTCATTTTAGAAAAAGGAAGAGGTAGTAGGAGAAAAAAATATTATGTTGAAAAGATATTAATCTCTTTTTAAAAGTAATCTGCTGGCTTTCATTTTGTTGATCGGATTAAAGTTCACATTATCCAAGTGCAACATCCTAACAAGATAGTTTTGGAAAAGAGGTGGGAGCAGTGTTAGAGGCGGTTGAAGAAATAATCCAAGATTATTATTTTCCTGATTGAAAGGTAGAATATTTTTCAGGTGTATTAGGTTGTTTTGTGATCTTGGAACCATATTTCTAATGAACTTGTACTTTGACCGTTGGTATTTGTCTCTTTTATTATAAATGTGTCCCTATGTCAAAGATCCATATGGGGACATCTGTAGACATTGGGATACTTCAGAAAAAGTTTGTTTATGTGTCTATATGTAAAGAGCCTGGCTGGCTCTTAACTGCAAACTGAATTTTTTTGTGTATTTGTTTTACAATTATTTTGTTTTTTGGAACATATATGATTATTTTTTGTAATTTTTCAATATATTAAATAAGATCAACAGCAATGAAAAACTTCTTCTTTTCCAAAATGCTCACTAATTTATTCAATCTTAAATACTTGCAAATATTCAAGAAGCAATTCATACATTTGTAATTGGAAATTAAGCACCTCTAGGAAATTGTGGCTGCCTGGCCACATTAGATGCAGCCCTTGGAAGAAGATGCCTGCAATTTAAATGAACTAAATATCCATTGTATGCGGAATTGCCTCACGCAACGGAAGATACTAATGATGAACAACAACCCTTCCAAGAATTAAAACACAGGTCTGTATAAAAAACACAGCTATACTCAAATTCACACATCACCAATTAAATTCAGTTCCTCTCAAGCCATACGGACTCCATTCTTATCACAGAAATAACTGAAACATTACACAATTCGTTGGCAATTAAGGCCAATTCAAAGTGTAAACAATACTAGAAGAATTTTGCAGCCTCCAAACCCTTGTTCTTCCTCCCCAATTTCGATTTCTTTGACAAAGTTGCATAATAATGACATGTTTCGAAAATCCTTCAAGGCTTATTTATTAAGCATTAAAAGAATAAGGCTTCTTCAACACACTAAAGCCCAATAGCTTCAAGCTCAGTCATTTCACTCAAGAGGCTTCAAGCATACACCATTAAATTATAACATAAAGATTAGTTATTTATTAAGATGGACTTAATAAATAACTTATAACATGAAGCTCCATAAAAAGGCTTTAATAAATGCTCCTGTCGCTCAACTCCCTGAGCCTCCACTGCACGACGAAAAATAGCAATTGACCAAAATAGACTTACTAAAAATAGTAAGTCCCTCAAACTGGAAACTCTACAAAAGAATCCACAACTCCACTGATATCAATGTACAGGCGCCCCGCTAAAAATAGCAATCATGATAATTACCCACGATAAGCACTTACTATAAATAGCAAGTTTGTCTATCCGACTGAAACGAAGAGCAATCCCGTCATCACAGACCTCCAAAGTGGAAATTGACCACTAACTCTACCACACGACCCCCTCCAACATCCTGATTAGCCTACGAGAGTCACAAAAATAAGCTAATCCCATGTGCCTAAAATCAGGACATTACAGTCCTCCCTCCCCAAGATTTCTTGTCCTCAAGCAATCACAAAAACCAATGCACACAACAGTCCCCCTGGATCCCACGGATAGTCATGTGTAATGTCCTTGTAATCACCAAACTCCTGTAACGACAACTCCATCACCACTTGTGCAAACAACAGAGTCTGTGAAAGTGAACTCAACGCTCGAACTGAAGCAAACCTAGGAACATCACACAGAAGTAACTCAACTGGTAAACTAGACTTTCCCCTGTCTTCATGCCAACCAAGCAGTCATACCAATCATCGAACTTATGCTCTGCACCTAGTAGATATCCTGAACATGAGAATCAAATGTAAAGCTATATGCACTCCGCACTGTGTACACCTCTGTGAACTCCTCAGTAAGACCTGACTGGCATTGTAATGAGCCTGGTTGGCTCTCTATTGCAAATTGACTCTCTTTCTCAAATTTAATTGCAATTTTTATATTTTCAGAATATAAATGAATTTCAATAATTTCTAGATTTTCAATCAAGAACAAAAGCAGCAAATTATAATCTTAAATTCCTCATTTTCAGTATAACAATTAACATGATGAAGTTAATTATCATCAATCCATACAAATTATAAGCTCTTAAGCTGTTTAATAACTGCAAGGAAGGAAATTAAAAACAATATATGAGCATCTTGTTTCAAAAATGGCTGCTGTAAATGAAAACCCAGCGTCTTGACACAACCTGCAGATTCCTAAACCCAAACGCAGCACCTCAACATTGCTTCTTCCTTGGCGTAAGACAATAGGAGTCACTTCATTGCTAGTTGTGTTACCTAATTTTCACCCTACAGGCTCAATCAGGATGATATTCTACAGGAGACAAATTATTCTACAGGAAGGTGCATTCAATAAGAAATAAAATTATGCTGCTACAGGAGAGTATGAGAAGACTGAAAATACATGCTGCAAGAGAAATACAAGCTACTGCAATGCAGTGTAGCTACAGGAAGTAATAATGGGGAAACAATAAAATACATGCTGTAGGGAATATGTAACTTCAAATGACCATTGTCATCAAGAGATTTGAAGTTATATATTGCTGCAGGAAATGTACAATTTTACTAGTTTTCTGATTTTTTTTTACTGTTACAACCATTTTGCAGACATGGTATAAATCTATATGGACACATGAATGTGGAATATCATACTCAAATGAAAGATATATGAGTACTCTTTCATTTAAATCAAGTTTGGGTTATTTTCATGAGGAAATGAAAAAGTTATGTCCATTTTAGTGACAGTACCTTGCCCATAAATTGTTTCCAAAATCTATAGCAAGAAGATAAATTTGGTACGGCTACATATGGACTCGTATGACCCTATAAATTTGTGAGGAGGAAGATATTGATGTTAGGAACAAACTTTGTTCGTTCCAGAAAATTTTATTTTGACGTTTATGGTGTCATAAAATTCATTTTTTGAAAACTGTCCTACTGCAACTTGCCCAAAAGTTTTTCCAGAATTTGACATCTTTAACTGCCAGATTTTATTTGTTCTCACACATCACTATTGTAATTTAATAATTATTAATTGGTTGATATTGTAAATCAATTAATAAATTATTAAAGTTTCTTAATAAAATAAAATAAGGAGAGCAATTAGTGTCATTAATTTAAGTGGATAAGATGCATTAATGGGCTGAAAGACTTCTTCTCAAGAAGTTGAGTTAGTTTGCAGACATGAGGAGAGTATATAGGGGGTTGGAGAAGACTTAGAGTCGAATTTTACTTTCCTCTAAAGTTTAGAAGGCATTTATAATCAGTTGGAGCATTTTTAGGGGCAGTTTTGGTGAGTCGTTGGGTTTGTTATGACTTGGTTGGAATTTTTCATGCATTGGACTTAATTTTGGAAGAGTGGACAGGCCTATTTTTGTGGCTATTTTTCTGCATTCGACCCAAAGAGGTTTGATTGAGCATTGTACTTATTGAGTTTTACAACTCATTCTATGGAGTTCTTAGTTATTCAAAATTCTTCTCTTAGTGATTTTTCTCTATCCTTTGTGTCATTTTTTGCATTTCTATTGTAATTCATTCATTATGATATACAGATGCTGCCTTGGAGATCATTTTGGACAATGTTTATCACCTTCTTGTTCACTTGAAAAATAGTGTATTTGTGTGATTTGATCGAATTTTAGTGAAAAGTGTCATTTTCCTTCAATTTTGTCTCACCGTTTCATACCTTTTCTACAATTTATGTAATGTACAGGTTGAAGTTTGTGTCGTGCATATGTTATAAGCTCTCTAATGTGAAAAAATTCCTTTACCTTTATTAAGCAAATAGGCATAGACCTTTCTACAAAATACTTATGTGCATGCATGGTAAAGGCAAGATTGTGTGAGTTTAAGCATTATTTTGTGGTTTCAAGTGTTAAAGTTTCTTCGGATATCATAAATTCAAAATTTAGGTGCATCACCATACATTTAGATTTTCTTTTCTGTCATCCTTCCATCCCTTTCCTTCAGAAATTTTGTGAGTTTTAGTGAAGCATCTTATAGGAACCGGTCTAGAATTTGGAGGTCTTACTTCAGTTGCATGTCCCACGTTGAAGTGATTCCCATGTTATGCCAGAATTGCTGAACTATTTCCGTTCATCACATGGTGCAAATTTTGGAGCATAACAAGCCGTTTGCAAGGAAGGGAGCTCACATATCAATTTCGTACACCAACACAGCTCCAACAATATTTTCGTACAGGTACGGCTCTCTAAGAATTCCGTACAGCTCCAACATAAATTCCATATAGCTTCAATTAATGACCAAATTTTTGTAACAGACAAATTTTCCAATGTTCACAATGATACGCAATCAATCCTCTGCAAATTCCAATGCAATTCGGTGTTTTCTCCAACTTCATGAAGACCAAACACTTGAAATGTTGAAGAACTCTCTTCAATAATGAAGACCAAGCTCAAAACCCTAACTTCTCCAAGAAAACTCGAATTCTCTCACAAACACAATTTTTTATCAAATGATCAATAGTTGTACATATAAGCTTTTTGAAAAACTTTCAACTTTACATTTTTCACTTAGGTAGCTTCTTCAACACACCATTTTATAACAATAAAGTTATAAAGTTATTAAATTAAAATATGTTAATTTAATAACCACTTTAGAACCATGAAGGCACTGAATCTATCTGACTAAATAAATCTAACTTCTAACAATAGAGCTCTGCGCTCAAACTGCCTTGCCAGAAATAGCCATCTATTGAAAATAGACTTACTATAAATAGTAAGTCTCTCAAACTGGACATCCCTGATAAACGATCCTGAAACATCTGATAACATTGTGTGACACCTTGCTAAACCAGGGCATACCCAGAATACCACTTACTAAAAATAGTAAGTCATTTGATCTGACCCAAATGAAGAGTAGACCTGGCAACTAGAACCTCCAGAATGGAATCCAAGCACTGGCTCTGCATATTGACCCCCTCTAATCACCTGATTAGCTTACGAGGGTCGCCAAACTAAGCTAATCCCAAGAGTTTGAAAAATGGGGATATTACAGGCATCCTATAGGAATTGACTGACATCCTAATGTACTGGTAGGATCCCAAACATCGTCAACAACACTCATAACCTGAGGGGGATCATCATTAAGCTCAAACAACGGATTGTCATAAGACAAAGTGATGTCCATATCAAACAAGGGGTTGTTCACAAAGTGAACTACACCCGACTACTAATCTGAGCGAGGTAACTATGAGCTGTGGGAGACATGATGGGTAACCCGATCTATCTGAACTGAATCATATCTCTGCAAATTCCACCTATCTACTGCACAAAAGGACATAGTGCGTAGACTCTCCTCAATGAGACCCCGTAACACATATTCCCTGCCTCGATACCCAAATCTCATCTCCAGCAAGCATAGGCTAAGGAAAAACTCCTCAATATCTTGTAACCACTGCATCCCTAACACCACATCCATCTCTCCCAAATTGATCACATAAAAATCAGACTCTATCTCATAATCACCAAGGAATAAATAGAAATGACTAATCTGCCTGGTACAAGTAAGGGTGTAGCCATCTGCCACCCTGACTCGAAATCCAGCAAACTCCTCTATCTGAAGACCACATTGACTAAGAACTCACTCAGACTCGAAATCCAGAAAACTCCTCTATCTGAAGACCACATTGACTAAGAACTCACTCATGTATGAAATTGTGTATAGCTCTAGTATCCAACATAGCAATACAGTGTTGCTCTTCCACTAATCCCCTCATCCTAAAAGTCGTGGGAAGTGGTACAGTAGTAGACAACACTATAGGAGATAGTTTGGCATCACGACCAAACTATGTGGAGACTCTCTGAGCCTCATCCAAATCTGAACCAGCTGGCTGATGTGAATATTCAACCTCACTCTCACTAGACTACACCCACATAGAACAATTTGCCCTTCCCTTAGGCTTAATAGGGTAAGAATGCTACCTGTCATAAGGCTCTTTGGACCAGTAGCAAAGTTGCCTCCTCAAATCCTCACGAGTAGCTTCATCATGTTTAACTGATGATTTTCTTTTGTCATCAACTAGTGGGTGTATCTTATATGTAGGAGTAGTATTAGGTTTAGGCAGTGATTGCCTCTTAGGAGCTGAATGCTCCATACTGCTGGCCTTCTTGATGGCGCCCTACAGGAAAAGTGGATCAAACGCCTTAAGCCATCCTCAGAGTGGCTCCTGTAACCCCTTTGTAAACAACATCACTAGGCGCTTCTCTATCACATTAGGAACCATGACAAAGAGTCTCAGAAACTCACTGATGAAGGACTCTAGACTACTTGTTTGCCTGAGCTAAACAAATGCACTTTCCAAAAATGTAGTATTATGTTCACATGGGCATAATAGTAATACTACACATTAGTCCATATTGGCATAATAATTCATTAGTTCACTTTATCCATTTTAGCATTTGGAATTAACAGTCATATATATAATTGCATTATCATTCAATAGTTCATTTAATAGCACTTGGAATTACTAGTCATACATACATTTATAGTTCTGCATTCATAATCACATAGATTTAGCCATAACATTGCATTAGATCACATAGTGTCCAAAAAAAATAAGAAAGGGGACATTACACCACTAAGGAAGCTTGAAACTGTAATTATATTCACAAAATGTATCTCAAATTATGGGATTTCGAAGTAAATAATAGAAATGACCCATGTTAGAGATATGCTAACAAGGAAGAAAGCCTTCAGAATGCTACTGTTGTCGTCTATGAATACACAGTGGTATCAAGTTTTAAAGCCCTCAAGTGATTTGAAGCAAAACAAAGATGGTTACCACCATTGCAGTGATGTCCCCGTTTTAGCAGGGTTTAGGACGATGGTTTGGTCAGTTCATCATTGTGACCCTCATGCGCTGACAGTTAGATTTGAGGGTCTCTATGTTAGTCTTGCAATTTATAGTAAGTCTATTATGGGGTGGTTGCTATTTTTGGTAGTGCAGTGGAGGCTCACGGAGCTGTGTGTTAGGAGCATTTAATTAAGCTTTTTCTTGGAGCTTAATTAGCTTTCTGCATATGGAGTTATTAATTAAGCTTAGCTTAATTAATGACTTATGAGTTTATTGTTTTAATTCAATGGTGTGTCCTCGAAGCTTTTTAAGTGAAAAGTGTAAGCTTGAAGATTCTTGGCATTTGGTGTGTTAAAGAAGCCAAATTGTAAATGTTTAATAAAAAGAGGCCTTGAGGATTTCGAAAATTATCTTATTATGCATATTCTGGAAAAAATCGAATTCGAGAGAAGAACAACAAGGGTTTGGAGAAGGCATGAAGAAATTCCGAAATTCTTCATGAGCATTTCACACTCTGAATTGGCTCTAATTGCCAATGAATTGTGTTTGGAAATTGTTTGTTTACAGTGATACAACAGATTGAAGTTGATTCAAAACGTGCCAAGTAATATTCTGAAATCGCAGCACATAAGGAGTTGAGGTACGGCATCCAAAGAACCCAATTTGGTATGTGCAAAGGTTTGAATCTTAGAATTTAGTACGAGAAGGTTGTGCAAATTCTTGGAGGTGCTGCGACTATATAGTACAAGCCGCAAATGCAATGTTTAAATGTTGTGTTTCAACACAAGGATGGTGCAAATTATATCTCGAGCCTGCGGTTTGAATTTTAGTGGTGACGTGAGCTCTTCTGGTTGGCATATTGAGGGGTGAGAATGAATTTAATTCATCCGGTAGGAGTGGAGGATACACGTTGAGTTTCTCTACATTGCCAGGTGGCTATTTGCATAAATAAATATATGTATTGTTTCTCTGAATATTTGCAAGCTCTTTAAATTAAGTAAAATTGGTGAGCATTTGGAGATAGAAGTAATTTGCTGTTTGACATTATTTGTATATTGTAAAATTACAAAAATGTCATATATGTTCAAAAATAAAAAAAAATTGCAAAACAATTCAACTAAAAAAACAAAGTCTTCAGCATAGAGCCAATAGGGCTCTTTACAGTGGTATCAGAGCAATAGTCTTGTCAGCTTGCAGGTAATTTGGGTCTAGTTGTTGTAGAGAGATTCATTCTAGGGATGCATTATACCCGTAGGGATAGAGCTTCACCACCACCGGAAGATTGTGAATAGGGATTGCAGTTTGGTCATATGGGTGATAGGAATGTTGACAATACAGGTAATGATGTGGACAGGGATGTTAGAGATGCATTTAGGAATTTGCAGAAGGACAACATCATGTTGCAAATATGTTGCAACAACTTTCTGACACTTCACAGTGTATTACATTACGTGGTGACCATACTAGAGATAGAGGTATGAGGAGTGCATCAGTTAGTTCTCACATGTCTAGAGCTGAGGATAGACAGGATTATAAAGTTGATCCTATAGGCACTTGTGACAGGCCTTTATGTCCCACCTTTTTGAGACCTAATTCAGATGTAGCTAGCCTTGAGTCAGAGCCAACACTATTTGTAGATGATGTTGTTGCTCACTACGCAGAGTGGGATGCTTTACTTGAGGCAATTTAATGAAACGTGAAGTTCGACATGTTGCTGATGCAGAAGAGAGAGCATTCTAGAGGTAGACTTGGTCCTGAGATGAGACAGAATGATTTGAAACAAGCAACCAACAAATTGACTTTGACTAACTTTGATGGAAGTTGGAAGATGGCATCTAGAGCTTGGGTTCACAAGCTGGGTACGTACTTATCATTACGTCCTATGTTAGAGGAGGATGCCATTTGGTTTGTTGTGTTTCACTTGGATGGCACAGCCCATGATTGGTGGTACTATGGATTGGTTTCGTTGCACCATGATCAAATTGTTTCCTACCAGGAGTTGGTAGACAGATTGGTCGAGAAGTTTGATAGGAAGGACCCAGAGTCCTATTTTCGTTAGTTGGCACAACTCAAACAGACTGGTAGTTTGGAGGCCTTCATCAGTGAGTTCCAGAGGCTTTCAGTGATGGTGTATTTCATTTTAGAGAGGAGGCATGTGATGCTGTTTGTGGAGGGGTTAGTTGAGACTCGCAAGGGATGGGTCAAGTCTTTTGACCCTTCATCTTTGCAGGAAGCCATGAAGAAAGCAAGAGAATTAGAATTTTCAGCTCCACATACTAGATTTCCTCCAAAACCATCTAGCTCTTCTTATGACAACAAGGCTGTTTCAAAAAAATAGAAGGATCAGATTCTAAGAAACCTATGATAGGGCCCTTAGATCAAGAAACACTTAATGATTTGAGGAGAAAGAGATTATGTTTTTATTGCAGGGGTCCATATGATGATAAACATGAATTTCGTTTGAAGCCTAAGGGAGGAAATAGGCTTATGGAGTGGTATTATGAGGATGAACATAGTTTTGATTTTGTGGGACAGCAAGCTGATAATGAGGAAGAGAGCTATGATGAAATGACTAATGAAGGAAAGGTTGATGATGATTCCAACATTAAGGTAGTAGGCAGGACAACAAGTATACACATGTAAATGAATTGATCATTTACAAGGAGAGCGTATTTCTAGCTCTAGGATCAAGTGTTAGGCAGGTGGTGTTGAGAGCTTTCCTTGATTCTCCTTTAGCAAGACACACCGAGTATTTTGTATAAATCCATATTGCATTAAGTTGGAAATCGGTGATTTACATAGTGTCCAGATAATTACAAAACAGGGACATTACACAATGGGCCATGAATCCTTACGGCTATCTTTGATTAAGCTAGAACTTTTTAGGTACCCATACAAAGATGTGCATCTTGTAATTGTCATTTGTACGAGTGAAATTACCAAAATAATAGCTCCAAAGAAAGCTCATAATGACAATATTGTGAAGGATGTTTTCCTATTGGTTATTGAAAGTTTCCATGGTTTGGTTGATATTGTGTAATGTCCCCATTTTGAGCTAGCATTGGATTTAGTGGATTTAGCCTATCATTGGGTCCTTGTAGGCCAATACTGGTGATTAGAGGACCCTATTGTGGGTTTTGGCCCCTTTTTGAAGGACTTACTATTTATAGTAAGTCAATTTATGGTTCTACTGAGCTTAGAGGATTAGAGGAGTTATATGATGCTTTAGATTTTATTTCCGACTTTCGGTTTGGATTCCAAGATTCTTGGACGGAGCGTCTATTTTTAGTAAGTCACCCCGTCAGGTTCATTCATCATCTTTCATCATTAGGATCACTCTTGTGCTGTCAGATTTTGATTGTGATGCTTCCTCAGTTGTTTTCGCAAGATGGGTGAATTATGATTATTATTTAATTAAATCGGCTAAGGTTGCCATTTTATGGGGAATGTATTATGGGCATCTTAGTGTTATAGCTCGGTGGAACCGGGTTGAGATGTTTTAAATCCCGAGCTCATAAAACAGAGACCCTATGTGTTAGAATAACATTATTTTAATAAAAGGGTCATTTTCAGCATTAAAGTGAAGAGAAATATAATAGTTTATTATATTTCAAATGTGCACATAAAGCAAAGTCTTTTGTAAGTGAAAAGTGTGTGAGAGAAGATATCTTTTATTATAAAAGCAATGCTTTTGGCAAAAAGGAATTCATTCATGGACTTGTTTTTTGTGAAAATTGGAAGTGGAGAAATATGGCTAGGGTTTGAGGACTGATTCCTCATTTTTGCAATTTGAATCATCACTGATTGATGATGAATTTTGCTACTAAAATTTTGAAAATTCAATTCTGATTCTGGAAATACAATTTGTTGTTGTTGTATACCAAATTGTAAAGAGTTATTCAATTATAGTTGATTCACAGATATTCTGCATATTGGAACAATTTGTTTCAGAGGCTCATACAATTGTTTGGGAGATTGTTGTATCTACTGGTGACTGCAATCAACATTTGAAAGCCACGATATTTATCTGGTGGCTGTGAATTAGTTAAGGGAGATGCGTTTTTCTTCCCAACAGCCTGTGTGACTTCCTTGGAAGGCTGCGTGTCCTTAGCAGCCTGCGCATCATCATTGAGAGGTTGCATTTCTTCCTAGCAGCCCATGCACATGTCTTGGAGGGTGGTGTTTACTTCTTGACAGCCTGCGTGCATTTCTGGAGGGATGCGTTTCAACTCCAGTTGATTATCTTGTCACAAAAGGTGCTCATTCATTTTGGTTAATTGTTATGATGTATGACAATTTAATTAAAATAAATTTGATGAATGTGATCATTACGGTGAAGTGTTGAAATTTGAAATTAATTATTTTTTATATTACTCAATTCTAGAAAATTTCAGTAAGTTAATTATTGTTAAGAGAAAAAACACAAATTTGGCAAGCAAATTCAGAAAAAATTAATATCTTCAGCTAAGAGCTAGGCAGGCTCTTTACATATTGGAAGTCCCGCCTTTGCTCAGACGGTAACATTACTAGAAACTTTTGCAAAAGTCACATCTTGTAACATCATGTTAGATATTTGTTGTGAAGAGACTATTTTGGAAATGTTTCAAATATTTTGGATTGTTATTAATGTGGCTCATACAGGAAATGTCACAACTTCTATAAAATTTATTACATCTTTGATCTTGGGTGAGAGGTGGTGATATCTTTAAGCTATTGCTAGCTAACTTGTTGGTTGTTTGGAGGAAGGAGCGGGGTGTCTCTGTAATGTTCTGAAGGTGATTTCTGTCCTAGAGGTGATTCGGTCCCGGAGGTGATTCTATCTCGGAGGTATTTTCTGTCCCGGAGTTGATTCGATTGCGGAGGTGATTCGGTCATGGAGGTGATTTTTGTCCCGGAGGTGTTTTCTGTCCTAGAGGTGTTTTCTGTCTTGGAGGTGATTTCTGTCCTGGAGGCGTTTTTTGCTTTGAAGGTGTTTTGGCCATATGGTGATGACAAGAAGGTTGTACAGTAATAGGGCGGCCGTACGGTGACAGGGAGGTCGTACGATGGTGTCAGGAAGGTCGTACAGTGCCAAAAAAGAGGTCGTACGGGATAACAAAGAGGTCGTACGAAGCTAATGGGGAAGCCGTACGATGATGACAAGGAGGCTGTATGAAATAGAAGAAAGGCCATACGGAGGTAATAGGAAGGTCGTACAGTGACTGAGTATGCACGCAAGAAGGTCATATGATGTCTGTTTTTCCCTTCGCCAGGTGATGTCGCCAATTAGATGTAATGATGTGATGTAAAACCAGATTTAATGGATGCACAAAAAATAATATAACTCTAGATCGCCCAATTAGAGATAAACGGAAGATGCTAATGATGCCAGAAATAATTCTTGATTCAAGCAATAATAGTGCCACATAACACCGAATTCCAAGTACCAACGATGCCACAAGTTGTATTAATGCCAAAGATGCGAATAGATGTATACAAAGATGGTGCTTTAGATTTGCCAGATCCGAAACAAACAAAGCACAATAGATTTGGCGCACGGTGAAATATTGGAATGATATCTCCAACGACAGACTAGGGTGGTTATGAACCACGGAAACTGCAACAAACCAAATAGGGAGGATCTTTCACCTCCGAAATGGTGAACAATAGAACTCCAACTAGAATTTGCAGTACAACTAAAATATTCCAAATCACATACTAACAACTTCCTACATGTCGGTCATAAATACCCCTTTGGAGAAACTCTCGAGGGTTTACAAAAGAATGCCAACACGGAAAACACCTATGGACAACAATAATAAAAATGAGCCTCTCTATTAATTAATTAAAGGTCCTTAATAATATCTTTTAAAGTTGGACCAATTAATTAATTAATTTAATTAATTTATTCTCTATCAATTTGGGGACATTACAGTGTCACCAACTACGCATGAGTTTTCAAAGTGATTGGTTGAATAAAAAATTGAAAAAATTAAAATATCAATTGATAAAAGATGAACTGGTTTCTTGTGGTCTATAAATTATAGGTCCTAAAATGAGAAAGAATCAACTAAGAAGAGAATAATTTAATTTAACATGCTATGAAGCCTGGACACCTAGTCACACATGTGGGAATAAAAAGAAGGTGAATTAATGACTCCTATCACATGTTCAATTCAATAGATTGATGATGAGAACAATGTAATGCCCACTTTTTTGTGCTTCTCTAAGCATCAGTTTTTCATAGGTTAGCCTATTATCAGTGGTCTCGCTAGGGTAATGTGGTGATTAGGGGCCCTTTGACGGTCATTCGGGGTTATTTAGTTGACTGTTTGGGTTTGTGTTTCAGTACTCTCTATCTTAGTGTATTAGTTTATTTGTGGTTTTCCTTCAAGAGGTCTTTCAGGCTATGTTTATACACACTATTTTAATAACTCAGGGATGTGTAGGTCCATACTATTTTTCTTGAGCATGTTATTTAGTTGAAGGTGGAGGGATTAATTATTTTATTATTCCCTTAGGATGTTGGGGATACAAGTTTGTAGTGGTATTTATTATTTATGGATTGTTCTAGAAGATTGATGTAGGTTTTGTCACAAATAAACTTAATGATGACTCTAAAGGTGCATAGGAAATAAGAACTCTACCATTTGAGGTCTGCATTTCTTTTAAATTTCATGCAATGTTCATCTTTTTGCAATGTGCCACTAGTTATTTATTCTCGTTGTTGTTGGTTTTAGGGGGCTTAAGCTTTTAGTGGATATGGCAAGTAAAAGGAGCAATGCAAAAGGAAAGGTGTTAAAACATGATGGTTTGGTATTGAATAATAACGTCAAATGAACTATTGATTGTGATTTTGATGTTGCCTTAGGGTTATTCCAAATTTTTTTGGGGGGAATGCAGTTTGTTGGCTAGAAATAGAAAGAAGTATGCATTGCATTGGGGATTTCGTTATCAATTTGGTTGTTTTCATTTCCAATGTGAATATTGGGGGTCTTCTCATTGCAATTCTTTTTGGTTAATGAAATGAGTGATATTGAGATGGCTATGATGGAAAAGGGTGCCAAAGAGTTATGGTGGATGGAGTAACTAGGACGGGGTCAAGTAGAGTCAAGGAGACCTGCAACTACTATTTCATATAGGCTTGACGACCTAGTAGTATTTTTAGGGGATGTTGATGTTCTTAGGGCTCAATATTGTGATACAAAAAGTTTCATAGCTAGTCTTTGGGTTGTGCATGGAATGGGTTTGTACAAGAGGAGAGTGATTTCCCTTTGCCACTCTTATGTGGCTCAAACATTCCTCCCACAATTTGTAGGAAGGATATAAGATTAAGCCTCTAATTTCCATCAATTTTTAGGTGAAGCTTAGACAATTTCTTAGTTGGGTGTGTTTCAAGGCCCCTGTAGAGTGTAGATTTGGGTTGAAGTGTATGTGATTGCTCTAGAGGAGCCTAAGGCTGGTGGTGTAAAGTGGGTGGTTTGATATTGGTGTTTTTTGTAAAGTTGATATTATCCACGGTGATTTTTGTTGGATTTAGTGTGGTACATAGTTAGGACTTAATATATGTTATGCCAATTTCATAGTTTCCTCTATTGGTTATTTTAGCTTTTTGGTCTTATGGACCTTGATTCAGCAATGTAAAGTTTTATAATATACCTGAAGGGCGTGGCCCCAATAGATGCTGCAGCTATCTTATTTTAAAAAAATGCTTTTAGAATGATGTTACAAGCAACCTTTCAATTATTTCATCTTCCTATCTTTGGTCAATTTTATTTTGCAGTAAGAAAATAATAAGTGGAAGTAAGTAGCTGAAGAAAGTGTTTGCATTGTGGGAGCATATTTGATAAATGAGTTGCTTGCTATTATTGGTTAATTTTTTCATTTATCTCTTATCTCTTGTTAGCAGTTGTCTCCATAAAGAATCAGGGATAGACCCAGTGGTAGTTAGAAGCTAAAGATGACACTTGCCTGTTGTACCAGACAATTATTTCAGAGAGTTCAGTTTATCATTCCATTGTTTAAATGAGATCTTAGTCTTAGTTATCTGAATTTTTTTTTTATTACTTCACATTTCAGGATTATAGAAGGCTGTAGATATTTAAAGGGTTTATATGCTTTAGCAGTATCTTGTGTCCAACCTAACATTTCTGGTCGTTTGAGAACGTTTTAGTATTTTCACTTTACATATATATTTATAAAATTAAAATTGCTTCTGCTACAAATTATTAATTTGATACAGACTTGTGTCTAATGAATTATCTTTCAGATGGCTTCATGTTCTATCATGTCAGGTACATGTATATATGGATGGGAACGACTATATGTTAAGAATGTGTTTGGATATTTTACAGCTCTTTGCACTAGTGATAAATTACAGATGTTTATCTTAGCTGGGAGATGTTAAATAGAAATCATAATTGAAATCTTTCTATCAATCACTAGGATTAACATGATGAGTAAAAACTAAATGTGACAGATCAGTCGTCGAAAAAACAAATTTATATGTTTTTGATATTGGAAGATTGTTTAAAATATAATGGAACAGTATCTACATTGCACACCGATAGATATATGCTCATTATCAAAAGGTAATGTATTAGTGTTATTCTATATGCTCATTATCAAATGGTAATGTATTAGTGTTATTCTACATGAAGAATGGTGTTTACTCATAAATAGCTGCTTGCATGTTTGTATATATCCTCTCTTAAATGAATGATACATATCCCTGCATCTTTTCAAAATTCTTGCAAGCACATTACCATTACTTGGTAAGCTTTATTTTAAAATAAATGAATTGTGACATGATTTTGTTGACATGGATATTGGATTGGCTAGTTGATTTACTATGGAATTTTCAGGTTATGACTGCATACAGTCAGTAAGGGTTTTGTGGAGCCCTGTGAATTCTGCATCTTGGGTTCCATTACAAATTGGTGGGCATGAATCTGTTGAAGGTGAAATCATTATAGAAGCAATTGTTGAGAAAAGTGAAATAAAGCAGTTTAGTGATGCATGGAAGATTATTCACGAGGCATGCTCACCTTTATGGGGTTCGCTGGATACTAACAGATGCATGCCATACAATATCAATGCAATATACAAATGCTTTGGTATTTCAGCTGCTTATCATATTCTACTTCAGGTTAGTGGTTTTCTGTAGTTTTCTTAGTGAAAAGTTAGGGGAATTGATTGAGTAAATGGAAATGAAATTGATCTTATGCCTAAGCTTTGACAGTTGGAAGCACTAGTTTACATGGGACTTGGTTCTTAAAAGTTTTATATGTAATTATTGTTCATTAATGGATGCCTTTGGTGTCCTCAAATATGTGGGAACCTTCATGATAACTCAATGTACAATGGGGATGCATCCTTGTTTCTGGCATAGTGTCCTGGATGTCCAAGATGACTTTGGGATGGGGAGAATGCAAACAAAATGTTCCCTCTCTGGTCTTCAAACACTTGGAAAAAAATTCTCAAACTGTTGGATTTCATTTGGACACTTTCTTGTTTCACAGATTCTGTAGGGATATTAGGAAACCCCTTGACTATGTTAGATGCATTTAGATGTCTTTAGAGGTTCTGCTTTACACTTGTTAACACACAAAAGCACCTAAATATTAGAGGGACCCCATCAATGTCTCCCATTGGAATCCAGCCCACCCAAGCACAAATCTATTATTTTGTAAATGGAAAAAAACAAATTAAAAAGAAAAAGATGAAAGATGAAGAAAGAAGAAGAGAATAGAGTAGGGGGAGAAAGGGGTATTTACAGTGAAGGAAGGTTTGTAAGGGTCTGCCCTAGTTTGTCTAACTGATTTTGTTTTGAATGTTTATGATATGAAGTTTGATGTATTATCGAAATTCCAATCATAATTTGAATATAAACACTGTGATAGCAGCATAAATCTATGTCAGATATTCATCACAAATTTCACATTAAATACTTGGTGGAATATACAAGACAAGCTGGTAATACCAAATTTCTTATTGAATTCAAAACCACTTGCAAATAAGATGATTACATATCAGTTTCAGTCATACCCACTAATCTCTATGCTGGAAATGGAAAGTCTCAGATTAAACTTCAGCAATGTCAGCAGCAATACCAAACTCCAAGGCCTAGGCGTGTACTACTCATGTTCCAACTTGGTATGGCTGTAGGAAGAGTGAGAAATCAGAAGTTTGGGCTCCCCTTTGAGTGCAGTTCGAAGCCCTTAAACCATGAACAGCATTCCCCCAAACTCCCATGCACAGGTGTAAATCTGATCGCATCTCTTAAATGGAGGATGTGTATGAATGTTCTAAACTCCACAATGAAAAACAGCTATCTCCAGCAGCAGCTAGTCTAGTATACTCTCCAAATGACCTCCTCTTTAATAATTGTGCATCCCAAAACCCTTAAACATATCCAACAATGAAGTTCAAACTCTCTTGGTAATTGTTTGATTACAAATGAAGTAATAGTTTCTCAAATACAAATTACCTCGCATTAAACTCTTAGCAATCCTCCTGACCATGCCTTTCAACAACAAAGAGAATGTCAGCCAAGAGGGATTTCATCCTCCAAGCCCTTGAGAGAAAATCTCCACAATTTCGCCAAATTCATATATTATCCAAGCATGCTAAAAGAGAGCTCTTCAATCTCTTTTATTACACATGAATACAATATCAAGATAAACTAGGCATATAAGCACTCAGTTAGCTCACGATACATAAGCAACCAGATAGCTCTCACATCACACAAGCTACTTCTCAGCACCTGATATACAAGCACCCTCACTGCTCTTTGAACATCTCCACAAAAAAACAAAAATACTGACCACCACATAGAATAGCCAAAAAATTGCACTTTTGTCTCTTCCCAAATAATGGTAAGCAGCACCCAATACCGAAGAGGCATGAACGAAGGTGAACGGTCAGACATTACCAAATAGGATGAGCCCGACCAAGTAAGAAAACTGATGGCATATGTAATGACACAAACACAATGCCAAGCCAGCGTGGATATGTAAACACACAATGCCAAGAATTATTAAAACGACTCTTGGATATAGTATATACGATGCCAAGAATATATATGGTGCCAAGTCATCATAGAAATTACCGGCGAACAATAGGGAGGAAATGAACTGTCACGAAATGAAGCCAAGTGAAATGTAATCACAAACTGAGAACTGAAGAAGGTCAAGCAAGGAAGATAGATGACTGCAAAACTTTGATCGAAGCAATAGAGCAAGTCACAGGTACAATGATCTCTATCGCAGCTACCCAGAACATTAACAGGGATGAGACACATCTCTACTTGTAACTCCTTATCTCATTATATGCATATATATAGTCATTTGATCTAATCATTCTGGCAGCATCGAATATTGTATCTTATTTATTTGTCCATATTGGATCTGCTCATTTTGAGCGCTGGCTGTATCGGCTATTTTCAGTTGCAGGCATAAACTGTACAAATCAGAGACAACAACATTTGCAAATTAAAGCACATATATCAGAAACAACGATATAGAGGTTGCACATGTGGAAGGATTGTATCAGAAACAGCAATTTGATCATTGAAGGCGATCATCATATAAATTGCAGTATCTGATCACTATAAGTGATTATAAAGATCATCTTGTTAGTTCAGATTGTTATATTGGATAACACAGGGTTCCAAAACACATCCATCATAATTGCATAATTATACTGTCATATCAGACGTAGCAAGGATTGTGTTATAAATACTTCATCTTGTTGCATATTTTATCTGCCATATTAGACACAGAAAAGATCATCCTGTAAATACTTAGCATTATCTTGCATATTCACACTATCGTATTACCACAAAGCTCATTCTCTATGTACATATAATTGTACAAATCAGTGACAGTAGTATTGTTATTGAATTAAAGATGTCAACCTGAATTGCATACATTATCAGTGATATCAGAGGTTTCAATCATAAAGATTCTAGTGAATTATCACATAATCACAAATAGCACAAAAAGGGGACATTACAAGGGAGCTAAGCCTAAAATCACTACTTACAATCCCCTGCAAATCATTGACGAACTTCAATTGATAGTTTTCTCTTGTAAGATTGATCTTTGATCGAGATACAATCAAATCCAAGTTTTTTCGTTTTTTGTTTTGTATTGATCAATGCTTCTACCACATTTAATTCCTATATGAATCATGTATTTGACAAGAAGCTGCGGAAGTTTTTCCTCATGTACTTTGATGATGTCCTTATTCTATAGGAAGAGTTGGGAAGATCACATTTGACACATTGATATCGTATTCGGTATGATGGATTCACAATCACTATTTGTGTAGGCCTCCAAATGTAATTTGAAAATGACAATTCTGCACTTGGTACATGTAATTGGTGTTAGTAGAGTTAAGGTTGATCAAGGGAAGATTCAGGCTACGCTTGATTGGCCTCAATTGAAAATATTGACACAGCTGAGAGGATTTTTTGCACTATATTCCTACTACAAGATATAGATTAGGAGTCTCTCGCAGCTGACAACACCCTTGGTAGATTTAACTAAGAAGAAAACATTCTCTTGGATGAATACAAGTCAACAAGTATTTCATAGGCTGAAGAATTTGATGAGCACTTGTCTAGTATTAGCATTTCTGGATTTTTCCCAATCCTTTGTTTTAGAATGTGATGCACATGAGAGGGGATTAGAGGTGTGCTTTTGCAAAATAAGCACCCCATACATTTTGAAATTCAAAAAACAAAGTCGCAGAGAGGCACTATCTCCTATATGATAAAGAGATGCTTGCAATTGTGCATAGCTTGGTGAAGTTCAGACACTAGACAGTTGGTGGGAGCTTTGTAGTGAGAATAGATCATAATAGTTTGAAGTATGCCCTTGAGTAGGACTTGAATAAGGTCAATGGAAGTGGGTAAGAAAAATGCAAGTTTATGATTTCGATATTGAATATGTCAATGTTAATAAAAATGTAGTAGTTGATGTCTTGTGTAGTATTATGTTTTATATCCGAGCTAGCAACTAATTGGAAATTTTGTGTCTTAGTTGAGTACTCTAAAAATACTTTTTCTTTTGAGATTTTTGATGGAAAGATTTAGGATGATAGATATGAGGTCTTAGATGATATCATTTTTTATAAGGACAATGTGATGTCCCCAATTTAGCAGGTGCTTGTACTTGTTGTCAGTTCATCAATGCGGTCCCTGTGAGCTGACGATATGTTTAGGGGATCTGTGTGACACACTTACTATTTCGGGTAAGGCAGTTGGGCTCTAGATATGGTCTATAGTTTTCTTTGATGTTCGTTCTTGTTTTACCACCTTGCTCATACTTTATGGAATTAAGCTTGGCTTAATTAAAATATGATGCTTTAAAGATGTTTTAATTTTAAAGTGTGTGCTTGACGACACTTAAGTGAAAAGTGTGTCTTTGAAGATGAGTTGTGGTGTGTGGAAGAAGACTTCTTGGATTTGATAAATAGGCCAATGATTATCGTTTTCCTTCATGCTTATGACAATTGATTTTTATTAAAGCTGGAGAAAGGTTCGAATGAGGGTTTGAGTACTTTATCTAAGAGAAACGAGAATTTCTCTTGGAGAATGAGCACTTTGAATTGGTCATGATGCCAGTGAATTGTGCAAGGTGACTGGCTCGGTTTAGACGTCTGGGAATCACATTCAAGAAGCTGTTCGAAATTACACCAGGGCCGTACGTAAATACACCAAGGCTGCATGTTTTTACATTCTGAAGCTGCATGTGCCTGTAGCATTCGCGGGTTGCAGCCAGCTGCGTGTGACTGGAATCCATGGATTCTGTCTTGGCCACCATTTGGAGATTATAGTGTTGTGGCTTGCAGATTGATGCCAGCAACAGGTCACATTTTGTGTGGAGGTTGGCATGTTTTCTTTAATAGCTGCATTTCTTCCTACATCAGCCGTAATTGAAAAAGGTGCATTGATTTGATATAATGTTAGCAAAAAGGATTTGTTTATTAAAATATTTAAAATTACGAATTGGCACATTGAAATTGTTTGATTTAAAATTGCAATTTATAATTGATAAAATATATCAATTTTCTTATACTTGTGGAATTTAAATAAACAAGGAAACTCCAATTTTATGAAAATTCTAGTTGTGAGATTTTGACCCAAGATAGGCTCTTTACAATGGTATCAGAGCATTGATCCTGCCAGCTTGAGTTTTGGGCCCAGCTATGGCAGATAGATTTGTACTAGGTATACATTATTCCCACAGGGGTAGAGCTTCGCGACCTCCTGAAGGGAGTGAACGGGGTTCGCAAGTTGATCACACAGGTAACAGGGATAGAGATAATATTGGGAATGATATGGACAGGGAAGCCAGAGATGCTTTCCGAAATATTGCAGACAGACAACACCATGTGGCAAATGTGTTGCAACAATTATTTGACACCTTGGAGCGCATGAATATACCAGGGGATCGTGACAGGGGCACTAGAGGTGCATCAGTTGGTTCACACAGATCCAGGATTGTGGATAGACAGGAGACCGGAGATGATCCTACAGGCACACATGATAGACCATTATGTCCTACGTTCTTGAGGCCTGAAGAGGACACGATTAGTGTTGATTTTGAACCAGCTCCTTTTGTTGATGACATGGTAGCTCACTATGCTGAATGGGATGCATTGCCTGAAGCCATCAAGAGGAATTTGAACTTTGATAGGTTCGTGACTCAAAAAAGAGAGCATTCCAGAGGTAGGCCTGGTCCAGATATGAGGCAAAGATCCAGACAAACTGAACTCGAACAGGCAACTAGTAAACTCACCATGACTCATTTTGATGGAAGCGGAAAGATAACAGCCAGGGCTCGGATCCATAAGCTGGATACATATCTTGCATTACGTCCTATGTTTGAAGAGGACACTATTCGGTTTGCTATATTGCATTAAGATGGAGTTGCTCATGACTGGTGGTATCATGGTCTTGTTTCTTTACAGCATGATTAGATAAGAACTTATCAAGAGTTTGTGCATAATCTGGTTGAGAGATTTGACAGGAAAGATCCTGAATTGTATTTTTGTGATTTGGCTCAACTCAGGCAGTCTGGTAGTTTGGAGACTTTTATTAATGAGTTTTAGAAGGTTTCAGTAATGGTTTATAATATTTCTGAGAGAAGACGGGTGATGCTGTTTATAGAAGGATTAGTTGAACCTCTTAGAGGATGGGTTAAGTCTTTTGACCCCCCCTCCTTGCAGGCAGCCATGAAAAAGGCAAGGGACTTAGAGTTTTCAGCTCCACGCACTCGATTCCCTTCAAGATCGTCCGGTTCTTCACAAGACAATAGCACCGCTCCAAACAAAGAAGACAGACCAGATTCAAAACGACCTATGATGGGACCTTTGGATCAAGAAACTCTTAATGATTTGAGAAGAAAGAGGTTATGTTTTTATTGCAGGGGCCCCTATGATGAGAAACATGAATGTCCCTTGAGGCCTAAAGGGAGAAATAGGCTTATGGAATGGTTTTATGAGGATGAGTATATGTCTGATTTTTCAAGACAGCAGATTGACAATGAAGAAGGGAATTACAAAAGAATGACTACAGAAAAGAGAACTGGTGATGATCCTAAGCTTAAGGTGGTTTATCTTTCTAGCATGCAGAAGGAGGGATCCTTCAAATTACGTGGGCTCTTAGCAGGACAGCGTGTCATTGCCTTATTGGATACAAGAGCTACACATAACTTTATTGATTCAGAATTAGTAAGCAGGAGAGGTTTGCAGACTGAAGACTTTGAAAGAATTAGTGTCAAGGTTGCTGATGGTTACAATCGTAAGTGTGACAAAATGATTTTGAATCTGCCCCTTAGGTTAAATAATTATGACTTTAAATCTGATTTTTATGTGGTTGATATGGGTGGGACAGAATTGGTTCTAGGCATGAGTTGGTTGCATTCCATTGAGGCTTTTTATCTGAGCCTTAAGGATATGGAAATGAGTTTTGAGGTGGATGGGAGGAAGCATATTCTCAAAGCCATCAAAGAAGAGAACTTGAAAACAATTACACTCAGACGTATGCAGCGTCTTATTAATCATGATGCAGTGGAATGGGCGGTAGAGTGCAGGATGTTACCTACACTTGAGGAGTCTGTAAAACCAGCTTATCATCCTGATATACAGGAACTCAAAGTTGAACACTTCAAAGTGCTTAGTTATTTACCACATGGTAGACCACCCGATAGAGGCATAGAGCATATTATCGAGCTAGAGGAGGGTACTAAACCCATTATGATCACTCCTTACCGACATCCCAAGCGTTTGAAAGATGAGATAGAGAAGACTATTCAGAAGCTGCTCTCTATGGGTCACATCAGGCCGAGTAAGTCCCCTTTTGTTTCATCAGTGGTATTGGTGAAGAAGAAGGATGGTACCATGAGGATGTGTATTGATTATAGAATGCTGAATCGTAAAACAATTAAGAATAGGTATCTTATTCCATGTATTGATGAGCTGATTGATGACTTGCATGGAGCCACCTTCTTCTCTAAGATAGATTTGAGATCCGGATATCATCAAATTCGGGTACGGGAAGAAGATATAGAGAAGACAGCCTTCATATGTCATTGTAGACACTTTGAGTTTTTGGTCATGCCTTTTGGGTTGACTAACGCTCCGGCAACATTTCAGTCTACCATGAATAGGGTCTTTCGCAGGTAGTTAAGGAAGTTTGTGTTGGTGTTTTTTGATGATATTTTGGTTTACAACAAGACGTGGGAAGATCACCTGATTCATTTGGACACCGTGCTGGGTATTTTGGTTGAGGCTTCCTTGCTTGCTAAGGAGTCTAAGTGTGCTTTGGTCATGTTTGATTTATTGTATCTGGGGCATATTATCAGTAAAGAGGGAGTTCGGATGGACCCGGACAAGGTTCGCACTATTCTTGATTGGCCAGTTCCAGAGAGTTTGACTCAGCTCGGAGGGTTTATTGGTCTGTGTGCTTTTTACCGCAGATTTGTTGCTGGATTTTCTCGACATGTAGCCCCACTTACTGATCTGACTCGTAAGGGTGCTTTCCAGTGGACTCCTAAGGCACATGAGTGTATTGACAAGTTCAAATTGATTATGACTTCTTGCTTGGTTTTGGCTATGCCAGATTTCTCCAGACCTTTTGATTTGCACTGTGATGCATCAGGTGAGGGCATTGGTGCCGTTCTTTCACATGACTGTCATCCTATTGTGTACGAGAGTAGGAAGCTCAGGGGTCCTAAGAGGGCTTTTAGTGTTTATGATAAGGAGATGTTAGCCATTATGCATGCTTTGGCTAAGTTCAGACAGTATTTGGTTGAAAGCAAATTTTATATTAAAATCGATCATGAAAGTCTGAAATATTTTCTAGGGAAGCGTGATTTGAATGAGTGGCAACAGAAATGGGTCAGCAAGCTTCAGTCTTATGATTTTGATATCACTTATATCGAGGGGACGCAGAATGTAGTTGTTGATGCTCTCTCTAGGAGACCGCATCTGTGTGTTTTGACAGAGGTTTCTGAGGATTGGAAATATTTGATTATCGCTGACTATGCGAAGGATCAGTGGGCCACTAATTTTCTTGACAGGACCATCCAGGATGATAGGTATGCTCTTGTGAATGAGTTGATCATTTACAAGGGAAGGGTTTTGTTGGTGGCCAGATCGAGTGTTATACAGTTGGTGCTGAGAGCCTCTCATGATTCTCCCTCTGCTGGACACTCGGGTTTTTTTAAAACCTATAGGCAGGTGTGTGAATGTTTTACATGAGGGGACTCAAACATGATGTTCAGAGTTATGTCAGAGAATGTTCTGTTTGTCAACAGAACAAGCAGGAACATACATATCCACCAGGTTTATTGCAGCCACTTCCTATTCCTGAACAGAAGTGGGAATGTATTTTTATGGACTTCATTGTGGGCCTACCTAAGGTCCAAGGTAGAGATTGTATTTATGTGGCAGTCGATCGGCTCACAAAATTTGCTCACTTCTTTCTGATTACTACTATTTTAGCAGTACAGGTGGCAAAATTGTTTTTCAGGGAGATTTTTAGGCTACATGGGTTACCGCGGAGTATTGTGAGCGACTAGGATAGCCGATTCATGAGTCACTTTTGGCAGGAGTTGTTTAGGTTATGTGGTACAGAACTGACTCCTAGTACTAGCTACCACCCGCAGACTGATGGTCACACAGAGATTGTTAATAAATGGGTGGAAGGTTATCTTCGGAACTATGTTTCTGCTCAGCAGAGGGCTTGGGTGAGGTGGATTTATTTATGTGAGTACAACTATAATTCTACTCATCATATGTCCATTTGTATGACACCTTTTCGAGCTTTGTATGGGTTTGATCCTCCTAGTTTTTTTGATTTGATGCTCAACGATAGCAGAGTACCTAGTGCAGGGGATTTGTTACAGAATAGTTAGGATATTTTAGGTACTCTGCGTGATAATATACAGCGAGCTTAGAATCAATAGAAGTAGTATGCTGATTAGAGGAGAGTGGCACGTTCCTTTGAGGTTGGAGACATGGTGTATTTGATGCTGCAGCCTTACAGGCAGTCATCTATTTGGAGAAGTGGGGTTGAAAAGTTCAAACCTCGGTATTATGGTCCCTTTTGTGTGGTTAGGTGGGTTGGCGAGGTTGCTTATGAGATAGATTTGCCTGATGATAGTAACGTGCACAATGTGTTTCACGTGTCTCGTCTGAAGAAAGCATTGGGAAGGCATGTTATTCCCTCTTCTGTTTTACCTCCATTGCATGATGAGGGGAAGTTGCAATTGGTTCCTGAAGCCATTTTGGATACCAGGGAAAGACATCTGCGCAGACGAGTTATCCGAGAGTTCTTGGTTAAGTGGCAGGGTTCACCAGATGAGGATGCTACTTGGGAGTCAGAGGATATTTTACAGCATCCTGGGTTGCGATTGCTTGAGGACAAGCAATCTTGGGGAGGGAGGACTGTGATGTCCCCAGTTTAGCAGGTGCTTGTACTTGTTGTTGTCAGTCCATCAATGTGGTCCCTATGAGCTGACGATATGTTTAGGGGATCTCTATGACACACTATTTTTAGTAAGTCGGTTTGGACCCGGATTCTATTTCGGGTAAGGCAGTTGTGCTCTGGATATGGTCTACAGTCTTCTTCGATGTTCGTTCTTGTTTTACCACCTTGCTCATACTTTATGGAATTAAGCTTGGCTTAATTAAAATATGATGCTTTAAAGATGTTTTAATTTTAAAGTGTGTGCTTGACGACACTTAAGTGAAAAGTGTCTTTGAAGATGAGTTGTGGTGTGTTGAAGAAGACTTCTTGGATTTGATAAATAGGCCAAGAATTATTGTTTTCCTTCATGCTTATGACGATTTTTATTAAAGCTGGAGAAAGGTTTGAATGAGGGTTTGAGTATTTTATCTCAGAGAAACGAGAATTTCTCTTGGAGAATGAGCACTTTGAATTGGTCATGATGCCAATGAATTGTGCAAGGTGACTGGCTCGGTTTAGACGTTTGGGAATCACATTCAGGAAGTTGTTTGAAATTACACCAGGGCCGTACGTAAATACACTAGGGCTGCACGTTTTTACATTTTGAAGCTGCACGTGCATGTAGCATTCGCGGGTTGCAGCCAGCCGCGTGTGACTGTGGAGTCCACAAATTCTGTCTTGGCCACCGTTTGGAGATTATAGTGTTGCGGCTTGTAGATTGACACCAGCAACAGGTCACGTTTTGTGTGGAGGTTGGCACATTTTCTTCAATAGCTGTGTTTCTTCCTACAACAACCGTAATTTAAAAAGGTGCATTGATTTGATACAACGTTAGCAAACAGGATTTGTTTATTAAAATATTTAAAATTTTTGAATTGGCACATTGAAATTGTTTGATTTAAAATTGCAATTTATAATTGATAAAATATATCAATTTTCATATACTTGTGGAATTTAAATAAACAAGGAAACTCCAACTTTATGAAAATTCTAGTTGTGAGATTTTGAGCCAAGATAGGCTCTTTACAGACAAGATATATTTCGTACATGAATCAAAATTGAAAGAAAATGTCTTGAGGGCTATTTGTGATATGCCTTTAGTATGCCATCAAAATTACTTCAAAACTGATTGGTAGGTGAGAGAGATTTGTTTGGAAAGGATTAGAATATGATTTTCTCAGAGACATTTGAGTGTGTACTTTGCCAGCAAAATAAATTTGAGCACACTTTCCTAGTAGGTTTATTGCAAGCTTTGCATATGTTGGATGATAAATAGCATATTGATGGGTTTTATCACATGTCTACTAGAAATGCAGAGCAAGAATTGTACTTATGTTCTGGTGGATAGTTTGACCAAGTATGTTAACTTTTTCACCATAGGCTCCCAGTATAAGGCATCACAGTTTGTAGACTTGTTTTTCAGAGAGGTGTGTATGGTGCATGTGTTGCCTAAAGACATTGTTAGTGATTGTGACATCAAGCTCCTTAACATGATGTGGAAAAAGATCTTCATACTATTAGGTACATAGTTCAGTACATGAAGCACTAGTTATCACCCAAGGATAGATGGAGAACCTAAAATAGTTAATAAGTGGGTTGAGAGATGGAAAAGAAATTTTGTAGTTAGATAACCAAGACGATGAGTCGGATGGTTGAATTTGGGAGGGCATTTTTACAACACCACACATCACATCTGAGTATAGGCATGACACTTTTTATGTCTTTTAATGGGTATGACACTACATCGTTTGAATACCTAGTTATTGTTGATAGTGAAACACCATAACGTAGAGATTTAATGTAGGAAAATCAAAATAATTTGTAAAAGAAACAAAAAAATATGAACTTACCTCAAATGATGGAGACCTAGTCTTTTTTATTCTTTGATGTTTTTTTTGTTAGTTTTAGTTTTTAGGTCTTCGACAAAGGGGTGGTGGGACAATTGGCTATCCTTAACACAGTTGGGGAAAATCTGGGCATCCCTAGATGTTTCCAAACATTTTGGAGATGTATTAGAAACATTTCCAAATTTTTTTCGGCATTTTGGGAACGGTTGGGGATGTTTTAGAAGCATCACCATGGCCCCCAAATGTCTCCACCCTGGCATTGACCTGATATTTGCTAGGTACATGTCCCTGTATAACATAATTTAATAGGCCATACATGATCATAAAGAGGATTGGGGAATTTGCCTATTAGGATTTTAATTTTGAGGAGGGAGGATTGTGATGTCCCTTTCTTTGACCTAAGTTCATGGAAGGGACCCTTTTAGCCTATTTTGTCTTGTAGGCTAATTTAGAAGTTTGGAGAGAAAATATTTTAATTTATTAAATGTACGTTGCCTTACGTTATTATTTTACGAGTAGCTTTAGTTTAATTAATTGCTTTATTTAAAAGATTAAAGTGGCTTTTTGGAGACCAAAACCTAATTAAAAATGAAAAGCTTGTAGGTGGGATATAAAAAGAGTGGTGAGAAAAAGGTAAAGAACACCTTGGTCATTTGACGTTTTCTCATTGTATATTGTGGACTTATTTGTTCAACTCAAACCCTAGGATGAAAATCTTTAAGTTATTTGGCTTCGAAGAAGTGATTGTTCCTTACTCAAATTGCAGGTGGATTCACAATTGGACGTAACATTTTGAAAACAATGGTTTTAACAGATCTAGGGAGTTTTCCAATAGAAAAATCATATATTGGAAGTTCGCAAACAAACAAAAAATTATTGATTTGAGATTATTTCGTGTTGGAGACTTTGGAAGACTATTTTTTGGACCAGCCACCTTTTATCAAGGAGATACCAATTAATTGCTTCGGTGACCATATTAAAATATTCATTATACAATGAATACCTCTACCCAGAAATATGTGCTTTGGAGGTTTTGGAAAGGCATGATTTGAGGTAAACATGCTAGCTGCAAGATTACGATGGTCATGTTCTAGGTGGTGAGTTATGGAAAAGCTATGAGTTTTTCTTCGGCCGTTCTAAGTCTAGATGATTATATTTATGTTAGTTATCTTTATTGAGATTGTACTAAGTTATCCTTAGTTATCCTTGTTCTAGGTGTACTATGCTGGGAAAAGAATTTGTTGACTTACTTATGTTGTCATTGGTTAAGTTAAAAGCAAACATCAATCCCACTTGAACTGGTAGACTAATTATACTCCTTAATATGTACCGGTAGACCAAACAGAGTGTTAACAACCGGTCTTATAAGACATACAGGGGATGTATGAACAACCGGGTATAAGATTGATACCGGTCGACTGCATGATAATCCGAACTGGATTATGAGGAGTTGTTTAAGTTAAAACTGGATTATACGGAGCATTCACAGTTGGAACTGGAGTTAGCTTTATTGCTACGCGGATGTTTCAAGGTAAACTCAAGATCATTTTGCAAGCTTTTTGCATGCATGATTTATGGGTGAGTTTACAGCTTGGTGGAACTATGAGAAAGTATTTTTATAAGAGTAATATCTTATAAATACAGGACATAGCATACAAAAGATGTGTTGTTGAATATTAAGGGCAAGAGAGAGATATCTTCTGAGAGAAGCTACGGTCACAAGAAGTGAAAGGCAGAAAGGTTCAATAGCCAAGCAGAGTGGAAAGGGTATCGGGGATGATCTAATTAGACATAAAGTGTCATTGCAGATCATTGCTTTTATATTGTTAAGCATATTCAAATCCCTCTATCAGGGTGAACCCTAACAAATTCGTTGTATAAATCCCTTAATCGGGTAACATCTTAATTTGTGTTGAAAGTCCTTTGGCAAGGCGACTCCTAACAGGGTCAAGATCTTACCAGGTGTTCTACCAAATCCCTTTACTGGGTAGCACTCTTACAAGTGCTTTGTAAGATCTTAACAGGGCACCTTTATTACTGCAGTAGTAAAGTTGTGGGTTTTGTCCCACCGTGGTTTTCTCCTTCTAACCAAGGGTTTCCACGTATATATGTTGTGTTGACTTGTGTATTTCTATTTCTGTTTAGGAGTGATTGTTATATTCTATTAATACTGCAAGAATATATATATATATATATATATATATATATATATATATATATATATATATATATATATATATATATAAGTTTTAATTGGAATAGAAATTGTATTTACTGATTCACTCCCCCCTCTCAGTAACCGGTTAGGACTAATAATTGGTATTAGAGCTTCTTGGTTCTCAAAGATATAAAGCTTAACCACTTGAGTAAAAGATCATGGAGGGTTACAGGTATCAGAAGCAGCTTGAGGAAGCCAATGACATCATTGTCTCTCTTGAGAATAGGTTGAGAAGGTGCCTAGCAAAAAGAAAAGAGCTAGCTCTGCAATTGAGTGAGAGCAATGAAACAATTGAAGAGCTCTCTGGACAAGGTGGATCTGATGAAGCAGAGGAGGTGGTCTTTGAGCTGATGGAGAAGAATCAAATTCTAACCGATCAGATCACCAACTTGAAAAGAGAGAAGGAAGGCAATGCTCGGAGAATGATTGAAATCATTGAGGAAAAGAGGAAAGCTGAAGATGAAAAGAACAATGTGATGAAATCATTGGCAGCCTCTGAAAGAGAAAGAAATCTGGTAGAAGACACAGTTAGGGAAAGTGATCTTGTTGTTCTACAACTTCAAGAAGACATGCAGATAATTAAAAAAGAAAATGCAAACATGTAAAAGAACTGGCATGATAAGGATGATGCATGCAAAAGGCTAGCAATTGAATTGTATCAACTAAAGCAACAAATAAAAGGACTCGAAGAGAGAAATGAGACACTTAGAAGATACAATGAGAGCTCAGAAAAGCTTGATGAGCAACTGAGAGCTCAAAGAAAGCACAAGGATCCCATAGGACTTGGGTTCACCGGTCAAAGTAGCAAGGAAACCGGTGAGTCATCTAGAGTCAAGGAAGGCAAGATGGAAAAGAAGAAACCGGTGGAACGAAGGGGTAAAAACTCCTTCAAAACTTTTTGCAATCATTGTCATAAATCGGGTCACAAAACAAATGACTGCAGGCATGCACCGGTAAAACCAATTACTACTAATAGTTACTGTAAAAATTGTTACAAGTATTGCCACAAGACTTCTGAGTGTAGGTCTTGTCCCAATAGTGTGTCTAGTGGAAGTAGGGGAAGCTTCAAAGGTTACTGCTATGCATGCAACAAATTCGGACACAAGGTTGATGAATGCAGATCTAAAACTATGGCATTCAGATCCCCACTGAGACCTATATTACCTAAGAGGAATTAGAATCGGAGCACAACAAATTGTGCTAACTGTGGCATAAAAAACCCATAATGATTCCTGGTGTCATTCACCTAAGAATAGAAGGGTAAATCCATGGAAGGCAACTGGGATAGTTTGTTACACCTCCAACAAAGTTGGACATCTGGCCAAAGATTGTAGTAACCGGCTAGTGAACAAAAGAAGAGGATCGGTCAAACCGGTGAATAAGACCTTGTCTCCCAATCAAAAGGACAAGAAGGGAAAAGAGACCGAGAAAGAAGTCAAGAAGATCTGGTTCAAGAAGGAATCAAAGAGCTCCGCTGAGGAGAAGACAGAGGGAAGATCATCATTTGTTGATGGTGATATCTCTTTAGCAAATTGATCCCAAAAGGCTTAGAGGGAACCGGTAGTCCGTCTACAAATATGCGTAGCTAGTATCTTCAGGGTTAATCAATGGAGTCTGTTATTCAACCTTGTTTCGACCAGATTGGATAAGACTGGTTCTAAGTCGGTGTATGAACCAAGTTTCTGGCTAGCAAAAAGCGCATGCACACCAATCACCAAGGAGGATTTGCGAAGTGTGACTGGGTATAGAGACAAAGGGGAAGCTTTTACCCTTAGAACCATTGCGAATGCTGTTGTCGCAAGCTAGACAAAATCAAAGTCTGACAGTCGGGTGATGACTATTAATGATATTGAAGATGAGGGAGTTCGGTTTGCGTCTGCAGTGATAGGGTATAAAATTTATCAATCAAGCAATCTCAACAGTGTGCCTAGAGAAGCCATTCATGCCGCACACTGGATCATGCATGACAATGCACAGTATGACATTTGTGCCATGCTTCAAGGGCAGATTTTTGAAAATTTAAAGAAGCTCGGTCTTGTGAAGAAGTTTTTGAAATATGGAACCCTACTGGTATGTCTATTCTTTTATTATCTGAATTTCTTTCTGGGAATAGGCAAAGTAACATGGGAAACCGATAGACCAGTAATGATTCAGATAAGTGATATGGCCAACAAATTGGGAAACCAGTTTAGTAAAGTCATGAACGATTATTTTGAGGCATTCTAGTTGAGGATGCATGCTAGGTAAAGAATTCCCTCAACTATTGTTTATTCATACAAAGACGAGGTGTGTTTTGTTGTCACCACTGATCACTGCATTATTTAGGCTGTGTAACCTAGAACTGAGTATGCACCGGAGCTCGGTTATGAAATCTCTGCTAAGACAACCAAGGCATATGTTGATGCCTTACAAGAGAGTGATCTAGATCTCTCTTCATACCGGTTTGGGACATATGAGGAAATTCTAGAAAATCTGAAGAAGTCTTCAATAAAAGAACCTAAAAAGGTATATGTAAAGAGGTCTCCCACACCGAAGAAGAAACCAGCAACAAATGAACCCAATGTTCCAAGGAGAAGAGCACAACGGGTGTCCAGTAAACAAGGGGAAGAATAGGAAGAAACAGAGACTAAAGACACAACTCCTCTTCTTCGAAAGAGGAAATCTTCTAAACCGGTGAAGGAGGATGCACGAAGAGTAAGGAAGCCTACTATTGATGAATTTGTAAAGAGCATGAAAGATACAGGTGGTACGGCAATAGTTGGAAGGAGGAATGAATTGGCTAACGAAGAAGATAGGAGAAAAATAGAAGAAGCTATGGTTCATTGTATTCATAAGTTCAATCTAACTCCCACTGAACTTCATAAGACTATACCTAATGATCTCCAAGAGATTCTTGAAGCAAGATGGAAAGCTTTGAATGGAAAAAGAAAAAGATCTAAGGATTAGGGCTCTTCTTGAAGTCCAGAATCATCTATCTTTGGACGATGCAACACAAGCTGACCTGCACAAGGAAAGTTTCCTGGTTCGAAAAAGAATAATTCAAGTACTTATTGGAGATGTGGACAAGGTGCATGGGGAAGGTGTTATTACATGGACAAAACTTCTTCAACGACAACACCAGGCAAAAGAAGAGTGCCAGAAAAACATCGAGCCACCAGTCAAAGATACCGGTAAAGGAAAGTGGATATTGGGAGTTGAGGCTCCGGGAAAAGCAAAGGTATCGACTGAATTGGTCATCATCGATATTACTGAAGACAAAGGTGGTGATTTGAGTCCACCAATCCTACTTGCATCCCCATTAAAAGGTAAGGCTTGTACACTGAGTGTAGATAATATTGTAGATGAAGTCATGGACTTTGGCAAAGTAGCCAATGCAACCAAATGGTTTAGTGTGTTAGGAGAGGAAGATAAGCAAAAGATAGAAGTCGCTGTGTTGGAAACCTTCTTGGATTTCAACAGAAGTCCCAGAGACTATAGGTCTAAATTTCCTCCGGAACTCAATAAGAGAATTATGAATAAGTGGAGAACCGGTCTAGCCTCTAATAATAGAATTGTTAAGTAGACATTGTCACATGTAAAACTTGGTCTCAATGAAGATACAACTAAACTTCTAATGGAAGATGTGGCAATGAATTTGGACACAAAGAACAGTCTCTAAGATAATTAACGGATATGAAAAGAAAGTCTATCAAGAGACACTTGAGTTCTGGCAACAATATGACTTTAGTGCTCTGAAGGCAACAGGTCCACAGGAAGAACCTGAGACAATACGGGAACCACCGGTTCAATTCACTGCTCATGAACCAACCGGTGAACAACAAGTTCCAATAGAAACATTCACAACCAGTGAACATCTAAATCTGGGAGAACAAGTTCTACCAGTAGAACAAGTATTGGGAGAGTCATCGGTCAAGGTGACTATTGATAAAAAGACAAATGCGGAAGAGATCATTGTGGATAAGGAATAGGCAGCTGAGGAGCAGCACATAGAGGAAGCTCAACCGGAAGAATGAGTACAACAGCAAGTGGAAGTTCATCAGGAAGAAGAAGCTCATCCAAAAGATGAAGCACTACCAAAAGAAGAGGTCCATATGGAGGAAGAGGTCCTACCGGAAGGGGAAGTACAACAAGAAGCACCACAATAGGAATTCCCTCAGCAACAAGAGATGAAACATGACGACATACCTTAACAACAAGAAGTACCTGTCAACACTGAACAGGAAAAGCCTGCAGAAGAGCAACCGGAGCAGGAAAAGAGTCAGAAGGAACCGGTCAATGTTCTAAGCTCATCCTCATCTAGGAGGAAACTAACTTTTGCAACAGAAACTAAAGCCAGAAAGGGCAAAGTTAGTGAAACTATGGTTGACATAAGCAAGATGTCAACTAGACAACTTAAGGAGCTCACTAAGAGGAAATAGGACATGGTCTTATTTAGTGTAAGGAACATCTTGTACAACTTTGTACTGGATGCAGATATTAATGATGAAGAACCTGTTATTGATCAATTGGAAATATTGGCACAAGCAATTAGAGAAGATGTCACCGATCCGGAGACTATAGCCATTGATCATTATGAGAAAAAGAGAGTAGAAATTCTACATAAACAGGTTGAAGAGCTAAAGACAACTCTATCTACAAATACAAGAGTACTCCAACAGAAGATACAAGAAGTAGGTGGTCTATTCACAAGGACTTCAAACTTTGAAGTTTTTGTTCAAGATATCACTGAAAAGACATCTAAAACTATGGAGGAAATAAGAGTTCTTTCATCCAAGTTCGATGTAAAGAACACATCTGCAATTGAATACAGCTGAGAAATGACAAGTCTTTATCTAACCGTTAGAAAAGCATCAAAAGAGAAGACGAAGAGAATCGAAGATCTCGTTGGATTCCAATTATTTCTTGCCCCCACATTTGATCTCATGTAGAAGACTGCAACCGAGGTAGACAACTTGATCAAGGAACCGGACTACAAAACCGTAGAAGACATGGAGAACATAATTATATCGCTGCAAGCAGCACATAAAAACTTGGATCATGTCACCTGTCTATGGAATCCCTTTCTTCAATTAGCGAAGAAAATTTACAAGGATATCTTTACAAAGTTATAGATATAAACTAGAATAATTACCGTTTGTCCTATGGGGGCAAAAAGGGGAAGAAGATCAGAACTAGGCGAAGGTCATCAGGACTGACTGGAAGAAGATCAGGAAGGGAAGATCAGAATACAAGATGGAAAGAGATCAGGATATTGGAAAGGAGATAAAGAGGAAGAAAAGATCAGATGTAAGATAACAGACAACACAGGGGAAGTCTACACGAAAAGGAATGTAAGGTGATGTTTTGCCACCAATGCCAAAGGGGAAGATTGTTGACTTACTTAAGTTGTCATTGGTTAAGTTAAAAGCAAACATGAATCCCACTTGAACCGGTAGACTAATTATTCTCCTTAATATGTACCGGTAGACCAAACAGAGTGTTAGGAACCGGTCTTATAAGACATACAGGGGATGTATGAACACTCGGGTATAAGATTGATACCAGTTGACTGCATGATAATCTGAACCGGATTATGAGGTGTTGTTTCAGTTAAAACTGGATTATACGGAGCATTCACAGTTGGAACTGGAGTTGGCTTTATTTCTATGCAGATGTTTCAAGGTAAACTCAAGATCATTTTGCAAGCTTTTTGCATGCATGATTTATGGGTGAGTTTACAGCTTGGCAGAACTATGAGAAATTATAATAATAAGAGTAATGTCTTATAAATACAGGACATAGCATACACAACATGTGTTGTTGAATATTAAGAGCAGGAGAGAGATATCTTCTGAGAGAAGCTACGGTCACAAGAAGTGAAAGGCAGAAAGGTTCAACAGCCAAGTAGAGTGGAAAGGGTATTAGGTATGATCTAATTAGACAGAAAGTGTCATTACAGATCATTTCTTTTATATTGTTAAGCATATTCAAATCCCTCTATCAGGGTGAACCCTAACAGGTTCATTGTATAAATCCCTTAACCGGGTAGCATGTTAATTGGTGTTGAAAGTCCTTTTGGAGGGCAACTCCTAACAGGGTCAAGATCTTAACAGGTCTTCTACCAAATCCCTTTACTGGGTAGCACTCTTACAAGTGTTTTGTAAGCTCTTAACATGACACCTTAATTACTGCAGTAGTAAAGTTGTGGGTTCTGTCCCACCGTGGTTTTCTCCTTCTAACCGAGGGATTCCACATATATATGCTGTGTTGACCTGTGTATTTCTATTTTTGTTTATGAGTGATTGATTATATTCTATTAATACTGCAAGAATATATATAAGGTTTAATTGGAATAGAAATTGTATTTACTGATTCACCCCCCCCTCTCAGTAACCGGTTAGGACTAACAGAATTTAGGAAAGTGGTCAAAGTGGATGTGAGTTGGAGACTATTGGCCTACTGTTTGAGGAGTAGAACTAGCCGCTCAATGAAAGCTTTTATGCATAGTCAGGTGTTATAGGAGCCAATGAACCAGATATAATTTTGATTTAATCTTGGCATTTGTTAAATTGGCAAACATTTACACTATATGTGCACAAATTTTTTATCTCAAAGCAATCTACGGGTATTAGAACAACATGGTCTTCAGAAAGGGTTACTCATATAGCCAATAATTATATGTCAAAATATGAGAGCCTGGTGCATGCAATGAAATAAAATGAAAGCCAAATAATTGAATGATGATTGTGTGGTGTCCTTTAAAAGTTCAAATTTTATGAATCGGGTGAAGAAGAAATGTCTAGCACATGCTATTATTATCAATTGAATATTGAAACACGAAGTGCTTAATGCATGGGCCTCAAGAAGTGTACAATTAATAATTAAATAATATTTGCTAGATTGAGACAGCCCTATGAAAGCGTTATTGAAACTTTGTTGCATTAATATACCAAAAGTAATATAGTCAGTTTCAATAATGATGAATTTTGTAGTTTAAATTTCAGCTTCTGATACCCTAATAAACTTGTCTCTAATCCATATATTATTGTGAAAATGAAGTTGTAGTTAAGCTTCTTTGATTTGAATTGTATCTCTTTACAGGATGACCTCCAATTGACATCTAAAAATCTAAATAGCGAAGTTACAATGACTATGATGATTTCCTCATTCTTGTGTTGGAATCTATTCATATAACTGATAGAAAGTGCTTTATACTTTATTGATTAATGAGAGAAGGCATACAAACATATAAGGTAAAATGTGGGGTGGTTAATAGTTACTTTCGATAACATATGGTGCAACCTCCTATCTGCCAATTTAATAATATATCATTGGCCAGCGCTAGGTTAACATTCGCCCCCTTATTAGATTATTACTACTGGAGTGTCAAAGAGACCCCTGCTTAAACCATACACAACAAAATTTTCTGATTGCATAATATGAATACATATTTGAAGAAAAGCTTCTCCTAAAGAAGCAAATTCTAAACCATGCAAGGGTCCATCAAGCTGTCTCTTGACCTTAAGAAAGGTGTAGTTTTGAGTTGTGTTCGTAAGTTCTCTGTCCTGAACTCTCGAATCATAGTGTTGAATTCTTCAACAACAATATCTAAGAGCTATGATAGAGCTTTATCATTGTCTAATGACAGTGAAAGGGTATAATTTTCAATCATATAATATGAAGCTCGTTGAACAACAATGCATATTGAGCTTAACACCAAATCTTGAACCTGTCTCCAAAATCAATGTTCACAATACATGTATTCCTAAAAAATTGTTAACATTAGAAACAATATCTAAAGGAAAGAAAGAAACTTAATCAAAAAATGCTTCTCATGCAAAGCACCATCTCATAGTGAGAAGCTAGCTTGAGAGGATGAAAATCCTCCGTCCTTCGGTGCCACCATCCTTCGAAGTGACCTTGATACACTTTACTCTCCAAATATAGCACCAAAGGAAGTACTACATTCTCCAAGAGCCCAATCAACATGAACAAATTGTGAAGTTAATAATGCAATGGGATGTCAAGTTCAACTGAAAATGTGTCTATAAAAAGATATGTCTTCAACTAAAACATTGACTTTAGAAATCATTCACTATGGTAAACCAATAAGGAATTTTGTAACCTTCACTTAATGAATTTCTCATATCTCCAATGAAAACCATTCTTTCAAAATTCCTATTAGCCTTATCCCTTTAAATGATGGAATTTAATAGGCCTTCTAACCTTCAATTGCATGCATTATTTTTGTTTCTGATACTTAAATGCGCATATAATGAATTCCAATTTCCTACGTCTCTTTTCAGTTGTAGCGTGCCATGATCTCTGAATGTGAATAAAATGACTTCAGGAAAAGACCAATCATTTTAAACTTCAACTACACACAAAAATGAAATATTCTCCAACAACTTAATCATACCTAATTATCCAACTTATATCCAATGATTCTCCTTCTCAAAATGCTCTTGTTACCGATTTTTGGTACCAAGGTCAATCAAATGAGTTGTCATGTTTTAAAATGATTTAAGGTGCATTTTTTTTCTGCTGAAACACATACATATGCATAAAGAAAAAGAACAAAAGATAACATTTTTGCATTGCATCATACTGATTGTTGTTATAAGAAAGTGCAAGACATTTTGAGAGAAAAGTAATCTTTATTGAATGTAAAGTGTACATGATGTCTCACACAAGCCGTGAGACCGACTGATTTCTTGCTTATTCAATGCAAATTAAAAGAAATTTGTATATGAATAAGAAAATGTGCATGTAGAAAGGTGACCATGCATTGCTTGTATGACTGGTTTTAAGTCGTCTTGCTGCCTGTCTGAAGTGTTTGTCCTTCTAGCTTCATAGCTCCTTAGTGCTCCTTGTTGCTGCATAGGTCATAAGAAGTGGGTTAGACCAAAAGATCTAAGCACTGACAAGTTACTAGCTCTACCTCTCATTTACCTATGCAAATACAAACTAGTGTCGATATGCATTAAACAAGAAAGAAATCCATCAGAGGTCATATGTAAAAAGTACATCTATTTTCTAACTTGTTTTCTTTATACAGTTATAGAAGTGTATCGTGTAGCACGTGGAGTTAAATGTGGTTCCCACAAGGGTAGAGCCCAGCGTGCTACAAAATTATATCAACAAATGATATAGACTTAGCAGCAATTTTAGAAGGGACTGAAAACAGTGAGGATGAATATGATGTCAAGGGATTTGACAGTGGATTGTCAGATAAAGAACTATGTAATTTTATTAAGAAAGGCTGCCAGAGCATTCTTCGATGAATGGGGACTAGTAAGCCATCAGATAAATTCTTTCAATGATTTAATGAGCCATGGGGATTTCAAGGATCAACAATTATGTCATAAGGGGCAGCAGTCTCAAAGCAACAAATAATGTCCTTGATATTTCCAATGAGATCAAAGCAGAAAGAACATTGTTCATCTACGATCACTGATGTTTTATGATATCAGTCATGTCAATTATGTCAGAGATATTCTAAAAGCAATAACATCAGCTGTCATAATGAAGTCAATGATTTTAAGAACATGAAAAAACAGTGGTACAGAGTATTTATACAGAGCCAAATAGTAGTATTTCATGAAGGAGCAGCAATGCCAACTGAGAGCATGAATGCAGCCCAATGGTTTTCTTTCAGATTATGCATAAATACAGACAAATTCAACATATGCAATTTGAAAAATCAGACCCAGTACCAAGGCATAAAAATAATGGTGGATCATGTTACTATTTTACAAAGGAAAAATATGCAAAGTTTGGTAACTTTCGGATTCACAGGAAAACCCATGACTGCAGTCATTTAAACGAAGTGAAGAGTGTTTCTCTCCTTCATATTCTTCATGAAATGCCCAGCAAATAATGGCTGCAGCCTGTTTTAAGAAAATGAATCTTCATTTATGTTGTGAAGTTTCAGACTTACAAAATAAAAGAAATGCATTTCCAGATTTTTAAAGCCAACTCTGAAGTACAGAAGAATACACGAAAGATGAAGAAAGATTACAATAATCTTTCAAAAATCTGTTAAAATCCTCAATAGAAGACTTCCAAGCTTCAGCATTCATGGCGGCCAGCAGCAGAGAAGAAGACAATCAAAGGTATTCAAACATCTTCATCCATGGCGGCACAAGGAACAGCAACAAATTTCTTCCAAAAACCCTCTTCTTCCTCATGGCCGCTGGAGTTCTTTATTTCCAGCCAAATGAAATGCCAAATAAAAATATGAAACAAGCTTTAGGGTTCGAAAATTCCCTTTAGTCATTTGTTACGTGCAAGAGAAAAGGCTTTTTCCTTTCATTTTTAATTTTTCATTCTCGTAAGTGCTCATGCCCATATATGGGTATTTAAAAACAAAGCAAACAAATTTCATTTCAGTGATAGTATTATCACTTAAAAATTTAACTTTGCATTTTATTTCTTTTTTAATTTTAAAAATTAAAAATAAACATTTATTTTTGCACTTAATAATTATTATTAGGTAAGTTATTATTTTATTATTTTAATAAACATTATTAGGTAAGTTATTATTTTATTATTTTAATAAACATTATTATTATTAATAATATTATTAAGTGATAATCGATTATCACTTAATTGAGTTAATATATTATTAAAATAATTGGTATTTATTAAAATAATAAAATATAAATTACATAATAATAATTATTAATAAAAATATTAAATATTTATAATTCATTTTATTTTGAATTATAAATCATTTAATAATTATGCAAAAAATAAGATATTTATTTTCACCTTTTAAAAGTAAAAAAAGACAGATATTTTGCAAAGTTATGACTAAGTGTTAAAGTCATGGAGATAAGGATGAATTTTTGAGTGGAGTTTTCTTTTAAGATATTTTTGAGAGCTTTTGAGAGATAAGATTGAATTTATGGAGGATATTTATGTTGATAAGCATGAGGCATTACTTTTGGGTCACTTTTATGCATTTTTTAAGTCTTTTGAGAGGCTAAAAAATGCACTGATGGGCTAAATCCGATCCATATTTTATTGTTATTATTTGATGATATAGCTGGGTGGAAGTTGAAGGCTCAATTGTAAGGAGTTCTAAGAGTTTTGGTTTTATGCAGTTTTGAGAACCTTGTGACTATTTTCAGTCCTTTTTCTCATTCTGTTTTAGCTTGTAACTCAAATATTTTTGTAGATACAAGAATACATTGGAGATCATTTTTATACAGTATTTTGCCTTTCTATTTATTAGAAATGTTATTTTGCAGTTTTTAGTTTGTGTTAAAGAAATTGTCTTAGTTTTGTGTTGTGAAAGTTTATCTTTCCTTCTTAAACACATAATTTCTCAGACTTTTCTATGAGATACTTATGCATGAACATGAAGTAAATGGGTTGTGTGAGTTTATGACAGCATTTAGGTGTATTTTCAAAAATCATTCTTCTGTACGCTGCAAGTTTCAGTTTGGTGCATCACCCCTTAGGACTTAGATTTATTTCTATGCATCTTTCTATCCCCTTTCCTTTAGCAAAAGTTTTAGTTTTAGGTAGTTTCAGGTGAGATATCATATAGGAACCGGCCTAGAATCCGGAGATTCATTCCTGCTATAGGTTACCCACAACTTTGGATTGTTTCCATGTTTCTCGAAGTGACTGAGTTTTTTGGAGTTTAGTTAGGGTGCAACTTTTAGAGATAACAGCTCTTACATGTAAATTTTTAAAGTTAGCATTCAATTTGCTTTTAATACCAATACCCAAATATCTAAGCTGTCACAAAGACCATACCATCAAGAAATTATAATCATAAGTTCTAATGTTGCTAGAGACTTACATTCCCAGGTTCCTTTTACTTGAGTAGTTCCTTTTAGCAGACTACTTTAGGGTAGATAAATTTGGAAGAGAATATTCTTCAACAGAAAACTTATTGATTGCAGACTTGGATATTGTTTTGTCAGAACTGTTATAGAATCCAGGCTATCAAAGAGCATTTTCCAAACCCTACAAGATCTCTGCACAAATGGAAACTAGGCAGCGACCCTTTTACGCATAATGCTGGCTATCTGATTTTCGTACATAAATGAGGATGCCGAGTTAACATTGATATTTGTCCATGTGCTGCATTGCTAACACCTTTCTTATAGCTAACATTTCCGGATATATCCTTCGCTTCTCTCAATTACAGAAAGGATGGCGGACAAAGTATTTGCAACCACTGCAAATCTTAATATGTTTAGCGCCCTATACATTCAATGCTCACACAGCTGTAATCATCTATAAAATTTGCAATGATGCATGCACGCTTTTCCTCAATGATTACAAATGCTGGATCATGAGCTTTTGGTCTATCATGTCTTATATCACATTGTTTTGATGCAGGCCACCACCTCTCACACTTGCACAAGAACAGGAACTGAAAGTTGCTCTGATACCTATGATAGAAAATGGTATATGCTTTATTGATTAATTAGTGTAGGCATACAAATATATAAGGTAAAATGTGGGGTGGAATAGTTATCTTAAACTGTTTCCATAACAAACGGTGCAACCTCTTATCCACCAATGCAATAATATATCATTTGCTAGCATTACACCAACAAAAGCTTTATAGCATTACACCAACAAAAACTAAAGCTTTTGTGAGATTCTGATGCACTTGTCTCTATTCCACAGATTGCAGTGAAAATGAAATTGTATTCTATCTTCTTTGGTTTTAATTGTGTCTCTTCACTGTATTACCCTTCCATTGGCAATTATGAACTTTGAATGTGAGTTACGAGAATGATAATTCTTTCCTTATTGATTTGTGTGGGAATTTATCCATGTGGCTAAAGTTTTAATTGAATTGAGAAGTTTTGGAAACAATTTCAGACTTAAACATGGTTAAATAAATATGACATCCTCTCTATTATCACCGAGCTTTCTAAATTCAAATTCCTACTATATAGTGTTATTTCTGCATGCCATGGTTATTTTTGGCAGTACAAATCCTCTAATATGAAGTGCATAATTGTGCAGAGACTGTGTCATTCAGTTAACTCGATAGGAAGCCATGTCTATAAGGAGCACTTGATACTGATTTCTAATTTCATGTGTTTCTCTGGGAAAGTTATTGGGTTCACCGATGCTGGCTATCGAGATTTACTTCAAAGCATGAGATTGTCAGAACCATTTTCTGAAGCTGGAATGGGGGTACGCACTACATAGAAATTGAATGTTCCAACCTTTTATATTGAAAACTTGTTGATTTTCTCGTGTTCCGGGTTTAAAACCTGAACATGGACTATGCAATATTTGTGAGTTCTGTGCATAGTTTTAAAATACCCTTCACTTGTTTAGTGGACAGCATTAGACACAAACAAATTTCTCTAAAGCATATTAATGTATTTAAATGACATTGCAGAGATCTGTAAAACGCTTTGAAAATGCTGCTAAAAGAAGTCAAGAAGATACACTTTCTAGTGCACTTAGCTGCTGTGGCTGGGGCCAATTTCCTTTGGTAGGCACTGGTGGGAATTTCAAAGTTTTGTGGAATAATAATGAGGTATTAATTTTATTTATACTTGTGTCAATATTCTCACAAAACTGCTTAAAAAATATCTTCTTTGTTTTTAAATTCTGTTCAGTCCAAAATGAGAGGCAATTTTTAGATTGAAAACTGTACATTGTGAATTGGAATGATGTATATGCCCATTGGTTATAAAGTTTCAATGTGAATGGTATGCAAGCATATTTAATTCACTTCGATTGTTTTTTCTCTTGGAACGTTTTAAACAACTAATAAGGCTCTGTGAATAAATCTTGCTTTTATCCTTGAATCCAATTATAAAAGTCAAGAGCCTCTTTTTCTTTGGTTCTCCCACACTAAGGATTTTCATCTTTGAATGCTTCAAAATCCAAATTAGAAAGAATAGGAAATGACAAATGCAGATGATTTTCTTTGAGCAAATGAGTTTCTTTTATAGCTACTTTTTGGGCCCTCCGTTTAAATTTACTTTTCCCTCTAAGTATTCAAAAATAATTATTGAATTATATCAAATGTTAAAAGTATATTGAATCAGGATTGAAAACAGTTATTAAATATTGCATAGACCATATAATTTAGATTGCCCTTTTGAAAATAAAATGATCGGGCCCTAATTAAAATATTACTATTTTCCTTATATCAATCTCCAAACAGCTGTGGCCTTAAAATCTAAACGTATAAGCCCCATAAGCTCAAACTCCATAATCTAAACATATAAGGTGTGGGCCTGAGCATCAAGTCTGAGCCTAAATTCGATGATGATGAGGCCTAAATCAGGCCTACAATGCAAATGTATGATTCCGAGTCCTAAATCAGACCTTGGATTCAGTGAGAGAGACCCTCAATCAGTAACGTGTGGGCTTGTGCCCTAAATATGGGCTTAAATTCAATCAAGGTAAGGCCAAAATCAGGCCTATGATGAAACGTGGGGCGTTAAAACCAACAACCATTGACCTAAATCTAAACATGTGGGCTATAATGCCTAACGTATGGCCCCATTTCATATGCAAGACGCTATATATCATGGCGTGCAGACCCAACTTCAATGTGCAGACCTTAGTTTCAAATGAGACAGGCCTTAAATAAGGCCTAGGATCCAAATTTGTGAGATGAGTATAACCCTGTAAATGAAACGCGTCGGCTATCTTGAGGATAAGGCATTAAATTTGAATCATATGGCCTCATAATTCAAATGCATGGCCATGAGAATGGCCTTAAATCCGAATGTGTGGGCTTGAGTTGAATAATCAGGCCTAAAACCAAATGAAGTGGGCCTAAATCAGGCCTCAAATCAAACGTATGGCCTCAAACCTTATTCCACAGGCCCTAAATTCGATGAGACAAGAATTAAAGAAGGCCTAAATCTGGGCATATATGTATTCAAATCAGGACCTAATTGATGGTGTGTGGGTCCAAATTTATCATAAGGCCTGTAAAATTCAAACTTGTGGGCTTCAAATCACTAATGTATGGGTCTAGTGGCTTCAAATTCAATGTAAAACCTCTTAAATTTAAATTTAGAAGCCTTGATTTTAAAAGTGCCTGCTCCAAATAATTCGATCCAAGCCAAGGTGCTATATTTTGAAATTCAAAAGGGCATCATGGATGGAATTTAATTAGAAAAGATTAATATTGAATGCAAGGCAATACATGTAATGCAATGAGGATCGACTTTGGAATATTGAGGGGGTGTGACTTATAATGAATGGAGATGGTGTGATTTTAATGGAGAAAGGGGCCTTAATTAAATATTCATGGGCAGCGATTTGAAATATCAATGAGGATGATTCAAATGAAGAGCAGAGCAATTAATTATGGTCGAACAAGCCAAGTTTGTGTTTAATGTGGATCAATGCTCACGATCAAGTTTGAAAACATTGGAAATCAAGGCTGTTAGATCATATGAGTCCAGATTTCAATCAAAAGAAGACAGCCCAAAAGGCTGCAAGCTACAGTGTCGTGGTCTACATCAAATCCATACAAAGGGCAGATTGAATACACCCAGGTGCTGAAAATCAGAAGTACAAACTCAAACCTACCCAAGTTAAAACCTCCCAATTTGGAACAAGCATATCCAAGCTTGTAAAGCGCAAGGTCGATTAACTCAATGAGCATACCAAATGCCTGTACAAGCTAAAATCAGTTGTAGGCTTGATCCATACGTTGCTTATCAGATCAAAAGTTGAAGTAAGGAGCAAATCAAACACACTAAACAAGACTATCTTGAGAGGTAACAGAAAATAGCAGATGAGGATATCCCTGATTCTGAAATCAGATACCTTGGACAGCAAATATCTCAGGCCTGAGATTTTGTCTCTAAATTCTTAAAATCCAGCAAGGTATATTCACCGCGTTTAATTATGAAATGATAATTGCATAATTGCATGGTCTTAGTTCAAAATTCACAGTTGCATAATGCGAAAGGATCATGTAGTGAAAGTTCAATAACAATGCATAAGATTTAGAGCATAGACATTAACTACATCTTGATTTTTGTTCAAAAAGGTCGATTCATTAGGGAAGAGGCCATCATGTAGTAGATTTTCCATTGCTTTTGATATTATGATTTGAACTTAGCTTCCAAAATTCAAAAATCTAACATATGGTGTTGTAAGGCAGGTTAAAGGATGGCAGAAGCTAGTGAAGGTGAAAGTTCAAAATCAAGGAGTAGAGGATTGAGAACAAAGGACCAAGAATGGGCAAGTCTACAAGCAAATGGAGAAACTCATGCGCACTTGAATTTCCTCTAGAAATCCAAGTTCAATGGATGGTCCAACTACGTGGCACACTTACACCACTTCTACAAGTGCAAGGTCAAGTACAAGTTTGAAAGCATGTCAATTGGGAGATTTCAAGATCAAGACATCGAGAAGAAATCAAGAATTGAAGAACAAGACAAGGTTATGAGAAGATTTCCAAGAGTAGAAGTTTATGAAGAGGACAAAGGGTATTTATCAAGTCTGTGATAAACATGCTGAGGTGGTGTCCATTCCCCTCCAACCAATGGAAAGATGCCAAGTGTCCTAATGGAGGGGCTTCATCATTAAGTCAAAGAAAATTATCTTCTAAAAGAAGATTTGTTGTAAGCCCATGTGGCATTTTATCATTGGCCCATCGATGGGTGTCTTCTTTTGCAAAGTTCTTTCTTATTGGCCCATGAAAGAAATGTAATTTTCTAATTGGCCGACAAGGTGGTGACTAATTGTAATTGGGCAAGCATTTAATGCTTGTAGCAATTAGGTAGAATAGGGCAGTGTTGGCATAATCTTGGTCTTTGATCTTGAATCGTTCTTGACCCTTAATTGTAATTGAAAAACTATAAAAGGCCAAGGCCTTCTCATTTTTAAATTATTAGAGATGAGATTAGAATTAGTTTAGATTAGCTAAGGGAGAGACTTGGAGAAATTGTTTCCATAATGCTATCGAAGTAATTGCTAATTTATTGTTGGTCTTCATGGTGGATTACTTGTGTTGCTTTGGAGTATTGCATGGTTTCTAGATTTCCTCAGAGTAGATTTTATTTCATGTTGGTTAGAATTAGTGTTTAGTTGAATGGAAGATATTTTGGATGCATGTTTGGTGAACTTGATTAGACCAAACGATTGTTCAAAAACTTGGACTCGCCGTGGACTCCGCAAACCAAAAAATTGGACCCCGACTTGGACTCGTGAAAGACTCGGCAAAAGGAAAAAATCATAGTTTTACATAAAAACACAAAGAAATTAAAGCATTTAAAGAACATAAGAGCCATAATTGATACATTACACATGTCATATGAATCTCAAACACTCAATATATGAAATAGCATCATAGTTGCAAACTATAAAATGTATAACAGCAGCGTAAGTTTATAAATGTTTACAAAATTAGATATAATGATATGTCCAAATGTGAAAAATAGAAAACTAAAGACTGCATCCCCCTCTTTCCTCTCCTAATATAACTCAATTTTTCACGCCTTGAACTAGTAGGCGTTGAGGTATTTAAATGAGGAGTTGATTCTTCTTCTTCAACATCAAAGTCCTCGTCTTTGTCATCTTCCATTTCATCGGAGTCACCCTAAAACCCTGTTTTGAGCAAGCACAAAGATCAAATGACTCTAAAAGTGAAAAAAAAGTCAAATTATAAGTTGTTGGACATGTCTAGGCAGCAGCAAGAGTCCATCACAAGGACTCGCAAGTCCTGATGTTGGACTCATGCAAGTCGATACCTTGGACTTGCAAGTCCGTGTGATGGACTCGCGTGGACTCGACTCGTGAGTCCATGGTGAATCGACTCGGCTTGCCATTGGACTCGCGAGTCTGTGGTGAGTCTTGCGAGTTTTTGTACTATTGACCAAACCACTAGCTGATTGTTGATTATAAGTACGCCTTGTGTGCTCGAATGACATAAAATCATAAGCTTAACTTTGATTATTGCTTGCTCATTGATATGCATCAATGGATGGTGTTAATGGAATGGTGATAGTTTGAAGTTTGAACATCTTACATCTACCTTAGGAGATTGCACTAGATTGGTTGATGTTGATGGCTAAACTAAGTCTAGTAGGGTCATGGAGGCATTCATTATCTTTTACATTCTAGGAGTAGATTTGATTCCTTAACCTTTATGTCTTTGCAATTGCTTGGTTGGAAGAAGTTAAAGTCAAGTTGGTATCCATTGAATGAACAGCGTAAGTCCCTTTGTGATAACCAGTATATCACATCATAAAACTGAGTGAAAGTCCACAAAAAGAAGGAACCTCGAGGTTGTCTCATTTGATCACACAACTCATCTACATTGTTTAGCATATGAGCATCCTCATTCAAGAGAGAGAAGGAGATTTGGTGTCTCATCGTGGAATACTAAGTATTTAGTTCTGCATGTTGTAGTGGAATAAAAATTACATCAATAGTTTCTTTGTTAAAGCTCAAGTTCCATTAATTGTGCAAGCCTAGTACGGATTTTGGGCCGTTTCTCCTTGGCTTCGGTCGGAGTCCTTACCAAGCACCTAGGCATTGGGGAGGAGTTGGGAAGAACCCAGGGAAAACCTGGGGGAACCCAACACCAAATATTCTTTGCATACTAAGAGAAGAGCAAGTTGTGCTTGTTGTTCTCATCTTTTCTACAAAGAACACATCGACATGGAACTTGAAAATCTTTTCTCACCAATTCGTCCAAGGTTAAGATGTGGGAATGGGTTGCCAACCAAGTGAAGGCCCTTACTTTCGACACATAGTTGTTTGACCAAATATCTTTGCCACACCAATCTAGTCCTTCAAGAGGAGAAAAAAGGTCAAAGGCTTCCAAATATCCATCATTGTTAGAGTATTCTTTGAATGGAAATTCTTCCACTGTAGAGAATCTTCCACATCCACACATGATATTTCTTACATCTAAAATATACTTCAATCGGATTTTTGATCTGACAGAACTTGAGTTGGAACAGTTTTTTCGAAGTTATATCTTTCCTTCCATTGATAAGAATTTCGCAGCGATTAATATCATGAGAAAGTAAAAGAATACCACTTCAGTTGGAATCACATTCTATTTAAGACAGCGAAGACTGTATCAATTAGTCGGCCAAGTTGTGGAGTAGTGAAAGAAGTTAAGAGACCCTATTAGCAGACTAGACTAAGTACACGGCATTATTACTTAGAGCTCTTACGAGCCAGCAATAAGAAATAAGAACAATGATATGAAGGTGATGATAAACATCAAAGTAATAGAATAAATAAATATTATGGAGATTGATATTCATATGTAGCCATGATTCATTAATGGAAATGGCTGATCAACATCTCAAAAGTATCTTTGTATTTGGCATTTGGAGGAGGAACAGAATTAATTAAGTTCATCATTGTCAGGTGCTAAAGACTATAGTCAGACAAATGAATGTTTCAATGCAGATTTACGCTTGAATGGGAAGCTTGATAACATCATGATACCATGAGTCTACCGAAACTATAACTATACCCAGCGATTTAATATTTGTGGGACCCAGTACTCCTAAGATTGGCGAGATTTCAAGAGTTTATTAAATAATTCTGTGATATATACTATCAAGCAAAATAATTCTGCGATATATACTATCGAGCAAAATAATTCTGCGATATATACTATCAAGCAAAATAATTCTGCGATATATACTATCGAGCAAAATAATTCTGCGATATATGCTATCGAGCAAAATAATTCTGTGATATATACTATCGAGCAAAATAATTCTGCGATATATACTATCGAGTAAGGCATATATTTTAAAGACAAAGGAGTTTTATATTTGCCAAGTATTATATTTTTTTTTCTTTATTTTCATAAGGTATTCCACATTATCGTGGGAGGGATAATACTATCAGCGAAATGTTTGATCATTCTAATGAAGTTGAACATTTATCAGGGCCATTATATTTCTATGTGAAATATAAATTGGTAATTGAAATAATATTAAATGGAAGAGACCAATAATATTCTGGTTAGTAAATGGTGTGATTGACCAAAGGGCATGGGATGTGCCTCCTTTGACGCAACTCCTCATTCAAGGAAAATGGCATTAGAAGGCATTCACACTGATCAATAGGGTACCAGGAGGGCAGCGAACAAAACTTGGGATAACAACAGCAATTGAATTCAACCTAGTTTCTCTTCAATCAAATGCAAATGGAATAAAGATCCAGAGCAATTAGAGGGATTAGAACAGAATTCCCTGAGAAAATAATAATAATAAACAATTAAAAGATTATCATCAGCAATTAAATCAACAAACAACATTCAACGAATACAAAAGACAAGTCTTTCGGCGAATAGAAATTAAACGTAATCAGATCAGTGAATAGAAGATCATTGAGTACAAACAAATACCATCCCAACGAATAGAAGATCAGAACAAGAATCAACATTAATCTTCCAGGAATCAGAAGAAATAACAGTTGAGAAGAAGTATCATCAGCGAATACAAAAGCAGAGATCTTGCAGTGAAGGAGGTGTAAGGAATCAGAAGAATAACATCGACAGTCTAGAGTCAATACCAATGGATAAGAGACAAAGGTGATTAGAAGAATTATACCAAAATTCGATTCTTCTTCGCCTAGTGAGATCATTAACTAACATTGTTGGACTAACCGCCAATGTGAAAAGCTTGACTAGCTCTTGGCTCCAGGTAATTAATTTTTTAAAAATCTTTTACACTTCCTCAAGATTTTTAACAAGAGATAATGTAACTTAGAAATTCTTCACAAATATATTGCCATAAAATCCAGACAATCCATTTACAATAAAAAACTCATGAAACTGAATGCTTTAATGATTAATAATCTAAATTCTGGAAATGAACATTTAAAAATAATAATGGCACTTGACAAAGTCTGCAATATAGAATCTCACAAACTGAGACACAGCCTTGAATGAATATCATCACTTTCAGCAGTCACGTGGCAGCAAGTAATTAAAAAGTGGCTGTTATAAGTCTCCAACAAATCTGATGCAGCACCAAAACTGAGATAGCTGCCACCTTAAGGAGTCACGTGGTAGCCTAAATAGTCATGTGACTGTCCTAAGAACTCATGCAGGCCCTTTTGCTGAATTAAACGACCCCCTTATGCATTAACGTGAACTGTATAATAGCTGTTGTAACCTCCAAGACTCGCGAAACTTGGCAATTGGTAAAACCTTCAGCAATTTCACAATCAATAACCAATTGATTGAATCACAGTATCTCCACAATTAAATTCAAAACCTCAACATGAAGAATAAATAACCCTTGGAATGCAATCATCTGCCTGTAGATTAACACTTCTCAGAATTCCAGTATACCTCAACACTGGATTACAATCTCAGATACAGTTGCAAAAATCACCAACAATCTGTAATGGCTCAAATTGCCAGAAGAGGAATCAGTCCTCGAAACCCTAGCTGGGTAGTCTCTCTCACGAACTTCAATCATTCATAATTCAACAATGGATGATTTTCCTTTCACAAAGCATTGCTTTTATAATTCAAAAGTGCCCTCTCTCACACACTTTTCACTACACTTAAAACACTTTTTATACTTAGGCACATATTGAATAATATAATTTATTAATTCATTTGGCTCCAAAAAAAGGCCTTTTCACCAATATCATGAAATTATGACACGCAAGGTCCTTGTTTCTTGTGCCCAAGATTTAAAACATTTCATCTTGGTTCCAACAAGCTATAACACTAAGGTATCCAGCATATAATACCAAGAAAAATGGCAACTTTAGCAAATTTAATTAAATAATAATAAACCACCTGTCTTGCGAAAACAACTGAAGAAGCGTCCGAATCGAAATCTGTCTGCACATGATTGATGCAGATGATGAATGAAATTGACGGGGTGACTTACTAAAAATAGACGCTCTCTCCAAGATTCTTGGAGCCCAAACCGGAAGCCAGAAATGAAAACCGAGAGCATCATTCAACTCCTCTAGCTCATCTGAGTTCACCGGAGTATCCATTGACTTACTATAAATAGTAAGTTCACACCAAAGACCCTCTAAACACCTCGCTAGACCACGAGGATCACAATAATGACCTGGCACCATCAGATCAATGACCTGCAAAAAATGGGGACATTACAGTCCTCCCTCCCCAAGATTGCTTGTCCCCAAGCAATCATCGGAACAAGAAACATCACAATCCACCTGGATCCCACAGAAAAGAGTATACCGTGCCACTGACATCAACTGTAGGCTCCTATAACATCACCAAAAATAAAAATCGGATAACTCAGTAAAGAGACCCAAAACAACCACTCACCGAAACTCCTATACTGAATCTGTCTCCGCTCGGATCTCGGAAGAAGTGAACTTCAGGATCATCAAAAACCAAGTTGTATGGGAGACTCATATCCCATACACACTAAACTCCCCCTATGCTCCCAACCAACCTGTATTGAGTGTGTAGACCATTTGCACAACAGTGATGAATACCCCTGAACAAAGTTGTACCAAGACCTGGATATCTACACATTGCATAATCTCTGCAGTCACCATAACTCTGCAAGTCACCTGCTACTGACTTGCAGCCAAAACTCCCATCAACTACTGATTGTTGGAACCCATCCCATGATGGATGATAAGGACTAGGAGCCAAACTACCCTTGTGAGAGATGAAATCTTCTACCAGTGGGTCAAAAAACAAATGATGAACATGCCCCACCATATACAGCCGGTTGGAAACTCCAATCTCTGTCAATAGCTCATCATTACCAAACTGGGGGTCATGAGATGGCTCCAATCTCTGACTCCGCATAATTGTAGGCTGGATAGGCCCCTGAGCAACTCTCTCAACAAACCCAACCTCAAAATCCCTGTGGGGAAGCATTGTAGATAGAGTCTCCACAATCCTCTCTACCAACCTCCAGATAGCACAAGAGCCTCGGATGAGAGTACCCTCAGACACTCTATAAGAATCCTGTCGCACATCTGCACTCTCAAGTAAATAATCCATAAATGACTCGGTGCAGCAGAAATTATATGTGGAAGCGTCAACTTGCTCTCCCGCAATCCATAGCTGATCCCTGTGAAAATGTGGCACAACCAACTGTCCCATGCTATCAGCTATGTGAGATGATGAAATAGATTCACTCCTAGCTAAGGGAAGCAAATCAACCTGAGAGCTCGACTCCACTGGTACTCATACCTCATATGAACCAAGAGTTCCCATATCCTGAACATGTGTGTCTGCCACATCATCATGTTCCTCATCACCACTCGTAAGAGAAAACTCACCACCAACCACCTCAATGTGCAATCGAACTGGGTCTAGGGCTGGTGTGGACTGCAAATGCTCAAACTCTACGGTCACCTCCTCTAAGTGGATTTGCGACTCTTGAAGGGCCTGCTGAGTGTCCTCTAAAACCTCAGTAGTCGTTGTGAGCTCCTGGGTAAGCTCACTCACCTCCTCCTCTTTGTCCATCAGTGCTTCATAAGCTGCACTCCCCCACTCCACCAGGTGATCTCGGTCGGCTACCATCTGTAAGTAGTTATGTCTCTAAATCTTGACAGCCTCACGCAAGGTATGAATCTCTGTCAATGAGAGGTAACCACCACTGGTCTCATCTTTCAAAGGAGCACCCCAACCATAAACAAACAACAATTGACGAGCGGCATCAAAATGCTCGAGAGTAGAAGTAATATCTCTCTCATCAACTCGCAATTGGCTAGTCACATGATGACTCTGCACAATAGGCCTCCTATGAACAACCTCAAACGCACTGTCTACACTACGAGAGGAAGCTATATCCAACAAACTCCCCTCAAGATCACCATCTCTTTGTGTACTTTCATCTGAGTACACATCAACAAACTGAGTACAGACATCAGACATGTCCTCATCTAACCTCGAGGAAGCTGCTGCTGAATCTGACTCAACACAATCTCCAGCTACCTCGTCCTCTGCAACCATTTGACAGTCTAGGTCCTGAGACACATCCTCATGAGTTATCGAAGAAGTAACCCCATCTCTAAAAGTGGAAGCCTTGGCTGTAACAAACTCTTGCCACTCATAAGCTTCCCTGTCCTCATCTATGAGTCCCTGTAACACAGAATCCTGGAACCCACCATCACCATATGACAACACTGAATCTACACCCAAGGTCAAATATAGAAAGCCAAAAACACTACAGCACTGATCGTCCTCGCTCTCAGCATCGAAGATATTTGCAATGCTAGTGTCCACATCATCTATTTACATCTCTACTAACTTTGGCTGCAAACACGACTCAATGTCATCATGTGAATCAACTATACCGTGGCATGAAACTACATCGCCCAAATCAACTGCAACACTCTCATCCTGAGTGTCATCACCGGAAAGCTCCATGCACACATCCTCAACACAAGAAGAAACCACTGTCTCCTATACTGATCCCACACTGCGACTGCTATCATAAATCTCTGAGTTGTCAGAGCTCATACGCTCCTCGCAGTCATCACCCAACATCTCACAGGGGGTGTCATATCCAATGCAACTCACAGCATCCTGAAAAGTGTTATCAAATGTGTGTATACTATCATCTCTCACATCTCCTGTTGAAATCTCATCTGCGGACACGTGTCTCTTTGCACATGACTCAACGTCAGGTTGTGCACCAATAATGCTGGAGCATGAACTGTCATCAACTGACCTCGCTGTAATGCCCTGATCACCAACCTCACCACTCGGAGACTCTGTACATGCCTTGGTCCCATCTGAGGAAGCAACTGCCTCTTGAATTGGAGCAACATGTAATGTCCCCGTTTTTCAGGCTCTTAGGATTAGCCTATCATGTGACCCTCGTAGGCTAATGAGGATGGACAGAGGGTCTCTTTTAGTGGGCATCTACTTTAGGATTCAGTATGCTTTGGTTTGGCTTTCGTTTGGTGTCATTCGGACTTCATTTGCTATAGTTTGGCCATGTTTACTATTTATAGTAAGCTTGATGTTGTTCGAGAAGGACCCTTTCTATTTTTGGAAAGTGCATTTGGTCACATGGGGAAATAATAAGTGTGACTCCTGTTTCAGACGGCATATTAAAACGATAAGTATTTTGGGAGTTATTATGATTTTGGTGGCCAAATTATTATTAAATCATTAAATGGTTTATTATAAAGTTATAATTTAACTTTATAATTTCACTTAAGTTGAAGGTTGACTCATCATGGGAAGGGGCCATTTATTTAATTAATTCATGGAAGCCTAAGCCAAGGTATTTATTTAAAGTATTGGAGTAAATGAATTATTAAAAGGAAAAAGTATATCTTTTTATCCCACATTGGTAAGAATTGTGTTTGAGCTCTCACAAGAAAGAATAAAAATGGACTTGAAAGCTCATTCTAAAAGATATCTATTAATCATTTGATAAATTTGGTTGTGAAGAAGATGGCTATGGTTTGAGGACTGATTCCTGTCTTTTGGCAATTTGAATCATCACTGATTGATGGTGAATTTTGCAAATTAAATTCTAGAAATTTATTCTGATTTTGAGAACATAAGTTTGCTGCTGAGGTAGAGCAAATTGAGGTTGCTTCTCTATTGTGTTTATTGTTATTGAGAAGTTGTTTGTGAGTTTGGTCTTCAAATTTGGAGAGAACTCATCCAAATTTCATGTGCAATGAATGGTGAATGATCAGAATTTTATTTGTTGGTGGATAGTAATTATTAGCATTTTATTGGAGCTTGCTGTACTTTTTCTAGCAAGGGTCGTACGGACCTGGTTTGTGTTTGGTCTTCATCTTGGAGAAAGCATCGAACCCCAATCGTATTCCAATGTATCAAGCTGGATGAAATGTTAATGTGTTTGCAGATTGCCATTGTGTAAGGCAATGAGTTTATAGACTGCCGTATGGATTTGTTGCAGGCTGTCGTATGGATTTATTGCAGGGCCATACATGCTGTATGGAATTGGGCTGAGGTGTGTGGATTACAAAGTAAAGATATAAGTTGCTGGTTTATATTCTTCAAGAGCTGCAGATCAATCTTCAACAAATTCACTTTGCAAATTAAGGTGCAAGTGTTTTGTTTTTAACATTTGTAATGTTCTGAATATAATAAGTTTCATGATTGATAATTGATGAAAATAAAAGGCAGATTGGATTGCTGTTATTAAATGATTGTAATGAGAAATTTAGTCTTTTTTTATCAATGATTTTAATTGGAAATTTGCAAAAATAGATTATAAGTTTTTGGAATTTAGACAAATTGCAATTGAAATTGAGATAAGAGCATTAATGCAATAGAGAGCCAGTTGGGCTCTTTACACAACACTACTATAGCTGACATAAACATCTCCAATAATAACTCCCTCCATGAAAGAGTTTGAACTCTCAGTGATAACTGCAACATCAGCTGCCTCTGTACAATCCATAGTGACTGCTCTGGGAGCCTCAACCCGGTGATGCTCAGCATTGCTGTCATCCAATGGCACTGAAACATCCACTGGTTCCGGTTTAATAAATCCATCATCAGCACTGCGAATGAGAATAGCAGGTGCTGAACTAGATGTAGGAACGTCAACATCATGGGCAAGTGTTGTAGAAAACTCTAGCCTTCTCCCCTGCAAACTCAATGTTGGCCTTCTAAAGGCAGAAACCATATATCTCGCTGCCCTATCTACTGTAACTGGATCCGACAAACTCTTTGCCAATCTCTACTGATGCAATCTATAAGTCTCTCCATGCTTTCTACTAAAGCATTTAATTCCACTCTATTTCCCTTACTGCTATGACGACTTCCAGAATTGGATCTCCTATATTTATGCATAGCTAGGAAAAATGGAAGTGTTGGTCACTTTTAAAATACTTCAGAAAATAAATGAATCCAGATCCCAGAGGATGGCAGGAAAAATGCTCTGATACCATTGTAAAGAGCTTGACTAGCTTTTGGCTCTTGGTAATTAATTTCTTAAAAATATTTTACACTTTCTCAGGATTTTTAACAAGAGATAATGTAACTTAGAAATTCTTCACAAATATATTGCCATAAAATCTAGACAATCCATTTACAATTAAAAACTCATGAAATTGAATGCTTTAATGATTAATAATCTAAATTGTGGAAATGAACATTTAAAAATAATAATGGCACCTGACAAAGTCTGCAATATATAATCCCACAAACCGAGACATAGCCTTGAATGAATATCATCACTTCTAGTAGTCACGTGGCAACAAGTAATTAAAATGTGGCTGTTATAAGTCTGCAACAAATCTGATGGAGCACCAAAACTGAGATAGCTGCCACCTTAAGGAGTCACGTGGTAGCTTGAACAGTCACGTGATTGTCCTAAGAACTCACGTAGGCCCTTTTGCTGAATTAAACGACCCCCTTATGCATTAACGTGAATTGTATAATAGCTGTTGTAACCTCCAAGACTCACGAAACTTGGCAATTGGTAAAACCTTCAGCAATTTCACAATCAATAACCAATTGATTGAATCACAGTATCTCCACAATTAAATTCAGAACCTCAGCATGAAGAATAAATAACCCTTGGAATGCAATCATCTGCTTGCAGATTAACACTTCTCAGAATTCCAGTATACCTCAGCATTGGATTACAATCTCAGATACAGCTGCAAAATTCACCATCAATCTGTAATGGCTCAAATTGCCAGAAGAGGAATCAGTTCTCGAAACCCTAGCTGGGTAGTCTCTCTCACGAACTTCAATCAATTCATAATTCAACAATGGATGATTTTCCTTTCACAAAGCATTGCTTTTATAATTCAAAAGTGTCTTCTCTCACACACTTTTCACTTAAAACACTTTTTATACTTAGGCACATATTTGAATAATATAATTTATTAATTCATTTGGCTCCAAAAAAAGCCTTTTCACCAATATCATGAAATTATGGCACGCAAGGTCCCTGTTTCTTGTGCCCAAGATTTAAAACTTTTCATACTGGTTCCAACGAGCTATAACACTAAGGTATCCAGCATATAATACCAACAAAAATGGCAACTTTAGCAAATTTAATTAAATAATAATAATAAACCCCTCGTCTTGCGAAAACGACTGAAAAAGCGTCCGAATTGAAATTTGTTTGCACAGGATTGATCCAGATGATGAAAGATGATGAATGAACTTGACGGGGTGACTTTCTAAAAATAGACGCTCTCTCCAAGATTCTTGGAGCCCTTACCGGAAGCCAGAAATGAAGACCGAGAGCATCATTCAACTTCTCTAACTCATCTGAGCTCATTGGACTATCCATTGACTTACTATAAATAGTAAATTCGCACCAAAGATCCTCTGAACACCTCGCCAAACCACGAGGATCACAATAATGACCTGGCACCATCAGATCAATGACCTGCAAAAAATGGGGACATTACATCCAACATCCCCCTTTGGGATTCGTGACATGGTTTAATAGTCTCTTGTGTCTTCTATAAGTCTAGTGTTTGTATCGGGCATTAACAGGTCGATGATTTGGTGCAATTACAACCGCTAGTTGTAAGAAGTGCTATCAAAGCTTGGTCACAGGTTTGAATCCCCTCTAGTGACGCTGAGGGGGGATTGTTGGACTAACCGCCAATGTCCCCCTTCCGGATTCATGACATGGTTTAACAGCCTCCTGTGTGTTCTTAAGTCTAGTGGTTGTATCAGGGATTAATAGGTCAATCTTTTGGTGCAACAAAAACCGCTAGTTGTAACAAATGTAATCCAGTTGCTTCCCAATCGGAAGCAAACAAGTTCTCTCAATTGAATGAAGGTTAATAAGCTCATCAAGTGATGGTTGTTCAGATCTTAAATCAATTCGGCAACAAGTATCAAGGAATTAGCAAGTCTTTCTCGAAGGCATCAGTCAGACTTAAGGAAACAACAGATCAAATCTAACTGATAAAGGAACCCCCTCATTACAATAAGAACTTATTACTGCAGAATTTAAAGATCTATGACATTCTTGGTTTGAATATTGTAATTCCTTAATGGAATGAAGGAAAAGATTATAAATCTCCGAGGGACAGTATATATTGTTATAATATAAGGACATATGCATATGTAAGGATGCATACACCCAAGAATAGGGTATCCACAAGGTATGGGGAGAGAAAGTTTTTCCGAACGATTACAAGGATGGATACACAAAAGTATAGGATATCCATAAGGCCTGGGAAGTCTCTGCCAAGGATTACAAGGATGGATATATCAAAATATAGGATATCCATAAGGCCTTAGGGGAAATAAGGCATAATGAGATTGTGAAATAGCTTAAGGACCATTCTAGGATGGCCATAAAGCCAACTAGAGCCCCAAGAGGTCCTCCCCAAAAGCTAAGAACCTGATTAAAATCTCTTCGGAAGGATTGGGATCATCATAGAACAAAGCAATACTCAACACAGGAGAAGGTGGACATTACTGCTTGACCAGCAGTCTGAATGGGATTCATTGCAGTAAATCCAGATAAGTTCTATCTTTTCCATTATTCTTAGGATTTTAAGTTGAATGTTATATTGAGATGTGTTTAGATTTGATAACTTCATATTTATAAATATATTGCAGTTCTCATCTCAAGCTGGAATTACTGTTTTAGGACTAAATAAAGGGAGATCTCAAAGAGGGACATTGGAGGCTCAATGCAGTAGATTAAATGATTTTATTGGCAGTCATGGATTTATGAGTATCATACTTCTAACTTCTTATTATTATATGTTTAAAATTTTGAACCAATGATGAATTAACATGTATGAATTTATGATGCATACGTAAATTTATAATTGTATTGCGTGTTATATATGTGTGTGTGTATATGTATATATGTACACACACACAGACAATAAAACTATAAATTTAAATATGCATTATAGATTCATACATGCTCATTCATCATTGGTTCAAAACTTCAAACATATAATAATAATAAGTTAGAAGCATGATACTCATAAATCCATTATTGGGCAATAATGGATTTATGAGTTTCATGCTTCTAACTTATTATTATTATATGTTTGAAGTTGGATTTATGAGTATCATGCTTCTAACTTATTATTATTATATGTTTGAAGTTTTGAACCAATGATGAATGAGCATGTATGAATCTATGATGCATATATAAATTTATAATTTTATTGTTCGTTTATAGCATATAAAAGAAGTCTTCTCTAGTTCGAACCGAAAATGCCAATTCCTAGCTTGTGTGAAGAATAGCTGCAATGGGCAGAAATTGGACTATCATAGAAGAATATTTGATTAAAACATTGGAAATGTTTAATTGCCAGAATATTTGAATTCCAACCCGTTCGAGTGCACCCCATGGATGAAGCTTGCCGATGAAGATAAAAAACTTAAAATAGCATCTTTAAAAAATGATTAGAAACTCAAAGACAAGTGGCGGTCTTTGTAAGAGAATCTCTCGTTGAATGACAACATGGAAGGAAATTTAATGCAGTTGCCTAAAATTAACTCTGCCAATTTAGCAGGTTGAGGTCGTGTGTCTATATAGGAAATGAATTTTCATTCATTATCACATTCAAGAATTGGAGAGCCAAGGGCAGAGCTAAGTATTTGGCGAGATTTGGGAAGAGGTGGGAGTTTGCAAGAAGCGTGGAAGTTTTGGACAGAGAAATTTTTTGGAGAGAGAAAATCTCTTTCTAGAGAAAGGTGAACTTGTATTGCGTTGAAGAGTCAAGAAAAGAGGTGAAATTTGTAGAGTAGTTCTGCATTAAGTTTGCAAAAACGGAGAAAAGGCATGGGTTTTTTGAGGAATTGAAAATCACTTTCTAGGGGAAGAGAAGGAATTCTATAGAGAATTTCCAAGTGTATTTGTTCTACGAGGGGAGAAATTTAATCTTCTTTTTTCATTCCTTGCATGTCCTTATGTTAGTTATTTTGTTTTGTAGGAAGGAGAATGGTAGAACCTAGAGGATCAAGTTTATCCAGATTGGCCTTGATCAAGAACAAGCAAAGGGGATTTTATCCAGAGTCAAAGATTGTATCAAAGTGGAAAAATGTTGGTGACACAAATCTGGGGGGTCCTGACATGGGTGAATTGAATAGAAGAATGTTCGGATATAAAGACCATGATCCCACATACTTAGCCAACCAGATTGTCAAAGAAAGATTGTCTGCAGTTGGCTTTCTTTAATCGATTAAGCATGTGGAGTTGATTGTGGAGTGTTCAAGGCACTATAATTCAAAAGATAGAACGATTAGGGATCCAGATGGCACAGTGCTAGACGATCTCTCTCCACTAGCAATTTTGGAAGCTTTTGGAATCCCAACATATAGAAAAATGGTGTTGAAGTCAAAGGACTAGGCACTCAGAGTTTACATTGCTGGGGTTGACCATTGTGATGGGCTGATCAACCATAAATGACTACGAAAAAATAGGGCTCACCATTCCAAGTTATCCAAACAACTAATTTGGTTGGATCTCCAGCGAGAATACAAACACTTGGTCATTATGCTGAGTAGGATATTTGGGATCACATAGTCCTCTGTGTTTGAAACATGGATATGGTATTTTTTTGAGCAAGTGGTCAAAGAATTCAACTCTATGGACTAGGCTAGACGAGGCTGGAAAGATCAAGAACAATCTAAATGAGGAACTCATAAATCTAGAGCAGTTAGGAGAATTCCACATGGGTTCTTATGGCATATACATGCTATCCCAGATGACAAGGTATGATGGATTAAGATGCAAAGGAGCAATAGAAAGTGGTCCACAACGTTTGAAAGTGCATGAGAGCTATCCCCAACAACAGCTCTATGCTAAGGATGACTTCATGAGAGTCAGCGATGCTTTTTCTATACGCATTGTCAGGACTCTGCAAGGTGGATTACACACAAGGCTGGTAGCCGAAGTGATGAAGTTGGTAGAGAAGTATAGAACATAGTTCATCCAGGTCCCAACCTTTTCCTACATTAGGCTACAAGGATTTTCTTTAGAACTATATAGACTCTCGAGACATCCAAGTGGCAAGATGGTATTCCTAGAAGTCACCAGGTAGTTGATAGCATACGATAAGTTTCAAAAGAGGAAGGCAAATGGGGTCTTGAATTCTCAATCGACATAAGGGATGAAGATGAAAAGTGTCCTTGTTTGGAGGTAACTGAAAGATCAGCAGATGAGCTACATTTCTACCATTTGGCACTTTACCTAGCAAGATTAGATTATGATCCCTACAATAGAATTAGAGTGGTGGCTAGCGTGAAATGCCAACACAAGGTACAACTTGAATATTTCTGGGCCAATGTTGCAGATGAGTACGAGATCGAGAGGAGGTTATTTTCCAAATTGTCACTCAACATGATCAGGGCTTGCAAAATGTAATGTCCCCCACTTAGCCAGTCTGGATATATGTTGTCGTTAGCCCGTTCTTTCATGGTCCCGAGGGCTAACCAGGACTTCAAAAGGGATCCTGAGGTTATTTGGCCTAGTCAAATTTAATTACAAGCCAAATGGAGTTCGTTTGTTGGGTTTTGGGGAGGATTTACTATTTTTAGTAAGCCAACAGGGGATGCAGTGCCTTGGATTTTCAGTGACAGGATGTGATGCGTTTTGTTGAGCTCTTTCCGATGAGCTATCATATGTGGGATTCCGAGTTCATTTGGTATATTATTTTAATGTTTGAAGTTATAATGATAAAGTGACTATTTAATTTAAATATTATAAGGTTTCATAAAGTCACTTTATAAAAATCAAGTTCCCCCCTTTAAAGGACATACATGGGCATTCGTAAGGGAAAAAGGTAACATTAAAGCTCATGTTTTATCCCACATTGGTGAGACGGAAGCGTAGAACTAGTAAGGAAGGATTAAAAGAGAGAGGATAGCTCTCATTTGGGATACTTGAAGATTGAATGAAATTGGGGAAACTGTGGAGATTATTTCTCTTTGGGCTTGGAGGACACAAACCCTCTACGCTTTCAATCTTGACGCCATTGAAAGATATGGTCTTGAGATTTTATATTGTAGTTGCAAGATCCTGTAGCAGCGCGGTACTGTAGCAGCGCGATACTATAGCAAGTTCCTGTAGCAGCGACACTGTAGCAGCGCGGTACTGTAGCAAGTTCCTGTAGCAGCGCGGTACTGTAGCAGTCCGAATCACTGTAGCGCGGTATTGTAGCAGCGGGTTACTGTAGCAACAAGTTCCTGTAGCAGTCTGAATTACTGTAGCGCGGTACTGTAGCAGTCCGGGAACATTGTAGCTGTGAGTTACTGTAGCAATTTTTAGAACTATTAACACTGTTGTAGCTGCAATGGGTATGGACCATCATTGAACTCTATAGTTGTTATAATGTGTTGAGTTTAATAAGATATGTTAGATATGGTAGTTGTAATTTCCTAATAATCTGAAACAAGAAATAAATGAACGGTCATTGTTATTAGCTGCATATGGTTTCATGTTGCCTTCTACTGATATCTCATACGAAATACAACAATCTTGAGGACTATTAAACCACATCAATCTGGAAAAAACATAAGGACAGTTGCAGGCCAATTGTTTGACAAAATGACAGGAAGAAACAGACTCTAGAATTACAGAACTAGGCAGCATATTACAGTGGTATCAGAGCTTATCTTTCCTGCCATCCTGTTGGGTTCAGTATAAATTAAATATGACATGACAGATTGGAGTGTTCAACCATTGCCACATCACTACAACACAAGAAGAAATAGAGCATTATTGAATACTAACCGAGAGAATATCTTACCGGGAGGAAGCAGTGACTCAGACGAACCGAGTGTTACAGGTGAACAGGCTGTAGAGACTATGGGGGATAGGAATGTTAGGGATCCTGGTGAGGAGCGATTCCTGCAGTTATTGGATACATTGACTCAGGGACAGCGATTAGCAGAGCAGAGAGCACAGGAACAGAGTCAGAGGTTGGAGCTTATGATGCAGATGATGGCTCGTCAAATGGGTTTGAATGCTAACGTGGGTGGAGGAAATAATCAGAATGGTAATAATCAGAATGGTAACAATCAGAATGGGAATAATCAGGATGGGACCTATAATGGAGGTGAACAAGTTGGGAACAATTTCGGTCATGCACCCCAGCAAGCTAGGACAATGAGTTCGAGGCCCATGATTCCCACATTTCCTAGAGCCCCAGAGCAGCCCGTACTAGAGCCCCAGATCACTGATATACAGGACCAGTTGAGGAGAGATTGGGAAGCCGGAGGTCCAGATTTTACTGCTGCAATTACCTTTAGGGAGTATATGGATGTGCAGATGAAACATATGCCACGTGGACATGACAGGAACCAGAGCTATGAGCTACGGAAGAAAGTAGGGAAACTTCAATTACCATATTTTGATGGCTCGGGGAAGTCTACAGCAAGAGCTTGGGTTCAAAAGCTTGACACATACTTTCAATTGAACCCTATGCCTGAGGAAGAAGCTATTAAGTACACAGCAATTCATCTGGATGGGTTAGCACACGAGTGGTGGCATCATGGTATGGTCACTATGGGTCATGCACACATTACCTCATATGTGGAGTTTACAGAGAGACTGATTGAACGTTTTGATAGGAAGGATCCAGAACTCCATTTCAAGGAGTTAGCTTAGCTTAAACAGTGGGGATCATTGGAAACATACATTTCAGAGTTTCAAAAACTCGCAGTGTTAGTAACAGATGTATCTGAACGAAGGATACTAGTTCTATTTATGGATGGGTTAGCTGATTCGTTGAGAGGATGGATTAAAGCTCTCAACCCTCCCACTTTACAGGAAGCCATTAAGAAGGCTCGTGACATGGATTCCTCTTCAGCTTCTAAGAATAAATTCCAGGCGAAGAGTTTCCCTTCGAGGAAAGATAAGGACAGGAAACCTTTTCATAGAGAGGCTCAGCCACCTAAGGAGGAAAGTAAGAGGTTGGACAATGAGACACTTAATGATCTCAGGAAGAAGAAGCTTTGTTTTCATTGCAGGGAGCCTTGGGATTTGTCAAATAAGTGTCCACTGAAGGCAAAAGCTAAGCAGATGGAATACTTTTCAGCGGAAGAGTCAGTGGATGGAGATTCAGAGCAGTCATCAGAATCAGATGGGGATGATGATAATTCTTCACATGAGGAAGCACGCAGTGATAGCACGATAGCTCAGTTGTCCAGTATACAGGAGGCCGTCACTTTCAAAGTTAGGGGGACTTTGGACGGACAGAGATTTGTGGCACTCATTGATACAGGGGCAACACATAACTTCATTGATGAGAAGTTTGTGTCACGCAGAGGGCTACATACAGAGGAGCATAGGGGATTTAAGGTGATGGTTGCCGATGGCTTCAAGATTGACTGTACTGAGAAAATCTCCAACTTGCAGCTTCGTTTGGGAGATTATGACATGACAGGAGATTTCTTTGTGGTCAACATTGGTGATCAGGATATGGTGCTTGGGATGAACTGGATGAAGTCTCTGGAGGAGTTTACATTTAACCTTCAGAAAATGGAGATGAGGTTTGAGGCAAATGGTAAGAAGATAGTGCTCAGAGGATTGTCAGATGGGAAGCTTAGAGTGGTGTCACTCAAGCGGATGCAGAGTTTATTTAGACATAATCAGGTACAGTGGGCAGCAGAGTTTAGAGAAATGCTTGAGACGACAGAGCAGCATAAACAGGAGTACCCGCCTGATGTACAAAAAATAATAACCAAACATACTAAGGTGTTTGGTGAGATACCTCCAGGGAGACCCCCGGATAGAGGAATCGAGCATGTTATTGAGTTAGAAGAAGGGGCTAAGCCAGTTATCATCACACCTTACCGCCATCCAAAAAGATATAAGGATGAGATAGAAAAGGCAATCAAGGAGTTGATTGACATGGGGCACATACGGCCAAGCAAGAGTCCTTTCGCTTCTTCAGTAGTATTGGTGAAGAAGAAGGATGGTACAATGAGGATGTGCATAGATTATAGGGAGCTGAACAAGAAAACAATCAAGAACCGATACCCTATCCCGCGCATTGATGAGCTTATTGATGAATTGCACGGTGCATGCTACTTCTCGAAGATTGATTTGAGATCCGGCTACCATCAGATACGGGTTAGAGAGGAGGATGTGGAGAAGACAGCTTTCAGATGCCACTACGGTCATTTTGAGTTCTTAGTCATGCCCTTTGGGTTGACTAATGCCCCCGCCACTTTCCAGTCTTGTATGAACAGAGTGTTCAGAGATCAGTTGAGGAAGTTTGTGTTGATATTTTTTGATGATATACTGATATACAGCAGTACTTGGGAGGAACATTTGGAGCATATTGATACAGTGCTCAGTATTTTAGAGAGGGAGTCATTATATGCCAAGATGAGTAAATGCGAGTTCGGGATGACAGAGTTGCTCTATCTAGGGCATATTATTAGTGCAGGAGGTGTTCGGGTTGACCCAAACAAGATTAGGGCCATTATGGATTGGCCACCGCCAAGGAACACTTCACAGCTCAAGGGATTTCTCGGGCTTTGTGGGTTCTACCGCAGATTTGTGAAAGGATTTTCACAGACAGCAGCACCACTTACAGACTTGACACGGAGAGACAGTTTTCAGTGGTCAGAGAGGGCTCAGGATTGTTTTGATAGGTTCAAGGAGCTGATGAGTACATGTCCCGTTTTGGCCATTCCAGATTTCACCAGACCTTTTGAGCTGCAGTGTGATGCCTCGGGAGAAGGCATAGGAGCTGTCCTCATGCAGGAAAAACATCCCATTGCATATGAGAGCAGGAAATTACGAGGTGTTGAGAGAACCTACAGCATCTATGACAAAGAAATGTTAGCAATCATGCACGCGCTAGCTAAGTTCAGGCAATACTTAGCGGGAAGTCGATTCACAGTTAAAACAGATCATAACAGCTTGAAACATTTCCTTGGACAAAAGGATCTTAATGACAGGCAACAAAAATGGGTGAGTAAGTTCCAGGCCTATGATTTTGACATAGTCTATGTCAAAGGGAAGAAAAATATTGTCGCAGATGCTTTATCCAGGAGGCCTCATTTGCTTGCTGTTGGGATAGTCATGGATGATTGGAGAGAGATGATCTTGGCAGAATATGCTAAGGATAGTTGGGCATCTAGTGTTATTGAGGGGGTTACTCAGGATAGCCGATATACTGTTGTAAATGATCTGATCATTTACAAGGAAAGGATTTATTTGGTACCTGGGTTTGCTATGAAGCAGAAGATTTTGAGAGCATTTCATGATTCACCATTGGCAGGACATCTAGGATTCTTTAAGACATATCGGCAGGTGAGAGAGCGCTTCACTTGGAAAGGGCTCAAATCAGAGGTGCTACAGTTTGTTAGGGAGTGCCCAGTGTGTCAGCGGAACAAACAGGAACATTCCTTTCCGGGTGGGTTACTACAGCCCCTACCCATACCAGAGAAGAAGTGGGATAGCATTTCCATGGATTTTATTACAGGGCTCCCAAAGGCACAGGGTCGGGATTGTATCTTTGTTGTGGTAGACAGATTGACGAAATTTGCACATTTCTTTGCAATTTCATCTACTTATTCCGCAACACAGACAGTAGAGCTATTCTTTCGAGAGGTATTTAGACTACATGGGATACCACGAAGCATAGTCAGTGACAGAGATAGCAGATTTATGAGCCACTTTTGGCAGGAGTTGTTCAGGTTGTGTGGAACAGAGCTCACTCCGAGTACCAGTTACCACCCCCAAACCGATGGGCAAATAGAGATAGTGATCAAATGGGTTGAGGGGTACCTTCGAAACTACATTGCAGGACAACAGAGAGCTTGGGTGAAGTGGCTACATCTAGGGGAGTATTGCTACAATACTTCTTTCCATATGTCTATTCAAATGTCCCCTTTCATGGCACTGTACGGGTATGATGCTCCTAATTTCTTGGATTTGTTATTTGGGGACAGTAGGGTACCTAAGGCCAAGGATCTTTTGCAGGAGTGTCAGGACATTATGCGATCCTTGAAGGAAAATTTGCAAAGGGCGCAAAATCAGCAGAAGCAATATGCTGATCAACACAGGGTTGAGAGGTCTTTTGAGGTGGGAGACATGGTGTACCTCATGTTACAGCCGTATAGATAGTCCTCTCTTAAGAGGAGTGGAGCAGAGAAATTGAAACCACGCTACTATTGACCATTCAGAGTAATCAGGAGAGTGGGCGAGGTAGCTTATGAGTTGGAGCTGCCTGCAGACAGTAAAGTACATAACGTGTTCCATGTGTCACGCCTTAAGAAGGCATTGGGGCACAATGTGGTCCCTTCAGTAGTATTGCCACCTCTCGATGATGAGGGGAAGCTTATTTTGGTTCCTGAAGCTATACTTGACACCAGTGAGAGGGTGCTTCGCAGGAGGACTATCAGGGAGTACCTAGTGAAGTGGAGGAACCTACCAGTTGAGGATGCAACATGGGAGGCAGAGCAGATTCTTCAGCATCCTGAGTTGAGATTGCTTGAGGACAAGCAATTTCAAGAGGGGCGGACTGTAATGTCCCCCACTTAGCCAGTCTGGATATATGTTGTCGTTAGCCCGTTCTTTCATGGTCCCGAGGGCTAACCAGGACTTCAAAAGGGATCCTGAGGTTATTTGGCCTAGTCAAATTTAATTACAAGCCAAATGGAGTTCGTTTGTTGGGTTTTGGGGAGGATTTACTATTTTTAGTAAGCCAACAGGGGATGCAATGCCTTGGATTTTCAGTGACAGGATGTGATGCGTTTTGTTGAGCTCTTTCCGATGAGCTATCATATGTGGGATTCCGAGTTCATTTGGTATATTATTTTAATGTGTGAAGTTATAACGATAAAGTGACTATTTAATTTAAATATTATAAGGTTTCATAAAGTCACTTTATAAAAATCAAGTTCCCCCCTTTAAAGGACATACATGGGCATTCGTAAGGGAAAAAGGTAACATTAAAGCTCATGTTTTATCCCACATTGGCGAGACGGAAGCGTAGAACTAGTAAGGAAGGATTAAAAGAGAGAGGATAGCTCTCATTTGGGATACTTGAAGATTGAATGAAATTGGGGAAACTGTGGAGATTATTTCTCTTTGGGCTTGGAGGACACAAACCCTCTACGCTTTCAATCTTGACGCCATTGAAAGATATGGTCTTGAGATTTTATATTGTAGTTGCAAGATCCTGTAGCAGCGCGGTACTGTAGCAGCGCGATACTATAGCAAGTTCCTGTAGCAGTGACACTGTAGCAGCGCGGTACTGTAGCAAGTTCCTGTAGCAGCGCGATACTGTAGCAAGTTCCTGTAGCAGCGTGAGTACTGTAGCAGCGCGGTACTGTAGCAGTCCGAATCACTGTAGCGCGGTACTGTAGCAACGGGTTACTGTAGCAACAAGTTCCTGTAGCAGTGTGAATTACTGTAGCGCGGTACTGTAGCAGTCCAAGAACATTGTAGCTGTGAGTTACTGTAGCAATTTTCAGAACTATTAACACTGTTGTAGCTGCAATGGGTATGGACCATCATTGAACTCTATAGTTGTTATAATGTGTTGAGTTTAATAAGATATGTTAGATATGGTAGTTGTAATTTCCTAATAATCTGAAACAAGAAATAAATGAACGGTCATTGTTATTAGCTGCATATGGTTTCATGTTGCCTTCTACTGATATCTCATACGAAATACAAAAATCTTGAGGACTATTAAACAACATCAATCTGGAAAAAACATAAGGACAGTTGCAGGCCAACTGTTTGACAAAATGACAGGAAGAAACAGACTCTAGAATTACAAAACTAGGCAGCATATTACACAAAACCATCCAAGTGTTGGTCCAAGTGGACGAAGATACAAATGTAATGTTGTCAGGATATGAGGTTGAAAAGGAGAAGATCGTCTAGTCATATGATTGGTCCAAGAAGGAAATACTAGATTTTGATTCAATATCTAGATCAGTCATAAAATTTACAAAATGGTGGGTTGAACGTCAAATCAGCAAATTGAAGGTGACCAAAATTAAGTTGCCTTATAAATTAATGGTGCATCAGCTATTGCGAGATGATAGACCAAGGCAGTCATTAGGAGTGAGAATCGAAGAGGGAGAAATTCCACTAAAAAATGTTGACCAAGAAAAATGGAAGAGTATTGCCTGAGAAGTGCAGCCAAGAAGTACACCTGGCTTGCATAGTGAAGAACCCCAACAAAAGAGGCAAAGATTAGCAACAAATCTATCATCACCCAATAGGACTCTGAGCTTACAGGATATTGACCCTTTTATAAGGGGACAGGTTGAAATAAGCAGGAGAAGGATGGAACAGGAAGATCAGATGACTAGGCTAGTGCAAGATAGATAGAGCATTAATGCTTATCAAGAATCTGCCCCGACGAATAGATAGAGAGAAAGAGGTTGCTTCTGCTGAAAGCCTTGTGTCCATATTAGAATAGGAGATAATGGAGACAGAAGTGTGTACGATAGAGACGAAAGTTCCTATTGCAGAGGTAGAAGCTCCTGTCGCAATGACAGAAAGTCCCATCGCCAAGGAAGAAATTAATGAAAGAATGGTGCAGGGACAGGAACAATTTTTAGTCCATGATCAATGTGTTGCCATCCCAGATTTGGTTGACTCAAAGGTTGTAGAGGAATCGGAAAAATGAAGTTGACCCTGCATTTGAATTACAAGAAATGTTGGACCGATTCAATAGGCCACAAGAGAAGGGCAAGGTGAAATAGTTTGCAAAGTTCATTGGGGGTGAATTTGGATCGAAGACTTTACAGATTGCAATACCTATAGTTGACAAAAGTAAGGACCATATTGTTGCAGACAAGTACAATGTGACATAATTGGATTTAGGACTTTCCAACAAGGAGTAGGTCATTGAGGAATTTGAAGACTCTGCCCAAGTGATGAAGGAGAAGATGAGGAAGTTGGAGGAAAAACACCAAAAGGTAAAATGTGAGAATAGGGCTTTGTGCGAATATCTGAACAATGTATCCCATCCAGTAAGAAAAGAAAGAGAGGCCTTTGTTCCTCCTATAGTTCTTCTAGCTGAGTCAGCAGAAGGTATTGATTAAATGAAAAAAATTTCTCCAAGTGCAGAGGCTTAGATAGAGGACATCCACAAAAAGGCATAGAAATTTGTTGAGGACTTGGTACAAGTATGTGAAAGGGCATTAACCATGCTTTGCAAGAGACAATGCATAGATGAGTCATGGGATGATGATCATATTTATCAAGATGAAGTAATCTCACACCTGCAAGCTTTAATGGAAACTCCCATGTAGATGTTGACTAATGGTGGAGTGATAAGAAAAGGAGAAGCATATGATTTCGCTAGTTGATACAGCACAATAATCATGGCAAAGGAAATGTTTGAAATTTTCAATGAGGAATCCACTCAATTGAGAAATGTTGTCTAAAACATTCAGCAAGGAATCTCCAACATAGTTGTAGCCTTATTAACGCAGAGATTGCATCCTTATTAATGTAGAGACTGACCGAGAATGATATAACTATAGATAACCTAAGAACAAACTGGATTTCTTTTAATTAAATTTATTCACGAAGGATGACTTTGAAAGCTTTTCCATATTCTTGAATGTTATGCACACGACGCAAGACCCAATGCCAGATTGGGAGAACACTTTGAGTAGGTGTGAACGAGAAATGACCATTCTAGAGTTCAAGCGATAATTAGTGCCAAGTGTTAGCATAGATAAGTTGGAGACACTATTGTCCAAATTTTGTGCATTCAAGGAACAAAATCAAGCATAGGGTATTCTCGACAAATGAGCATTTAATGCATAGTGGGCATTCATTTTGCCCTGCTCTCCTACTGATGGACTAGCATAGTGGGCATTTATTACCCCACTAAGGAATTGGTTTTCTCTTGATTGGTTTGTGTGGACCCATGCATTAATTGTAGATTCTCTTTCTTTTCCCTAATCCTAATAAGGGTTGAGGTGGCACAATTTGGGCTGGCCGCTCATTGTAATTGGAGACCTATATAAAGGCCTCATTTCTCATTTGTAAAGGATAGATTTTGGAGATTGTTGCTCAAGAGCTACTGAGATAATAAAGTTGTGATTGAAGTTTGGTGATTTCTTGATGTATCTCGGTGCTTGCATGTTCTCTTTGTTCCCTCAAATAGTTTAGTATTTGCTTTTAAGTACTAGATGAATGTGATTGATAATATTGTTGTGGCGAAGTCGCTTTGCTCATACCTTTTGTTCTTAAGTGATTCTTAAGTGCAGTGTAAGGTTGGTTCTAAGCCCTTATGTGGATACTTTACTTCTATCTTTGACGCATATTGTTCGTTATGATAGTATTCATTGGGATATGAAAATCCTTTGCACAACCCTTGAAGATTGCACCACTTTGCATAGCTGTTAAATTTGGCGAAACAAAGTTTGGTAGACTTCATTGTAGCAGTGTTCACCTTTCATATTCTTAGGAGTAGAATAGAATTCCTCAACCTTGCTCTCTTTTACTTTCAATATATTCGTGAAAAACCCAAAAAGGGACTCTTATTACAATATCATTTTAAAGCTTCCATAGCCAATATTGTTTAAATTCAACTTGAGGAACGTAACATAAGGCCCCATGTGATACCAACATATCACATTTACCATTGAGCTTATCCAACCCAGAAGGAACCTTGGAAATTACCCATGTGATCTTACTTGCAATCTTAGCATGCACAAAATTTTGATCAAGAGAGGATAAGATCCTTCATTATTTTATTCTACTGTCGATAGGTCATAAAACACACATCAACAAGGTCACATTTACAATTTTATATGAAAAAAATCTTATCGCAACAATCTACTTAGAAGGGTTACTAATTCAAGATAGTGGTATTGGAGGTAAATAGGCAATTCAAATATGATCAAGCATCACATCTATGGAAATAAGTTATGATAATTGAACACTTTCAAGGAGTTAAGGCTTTCCTTTGGTGGTGTTGTTGTCACTTACATGTTGAGTATATAGGTTTGTATGGTTGAAGTAAAGCTTACCCATGTGCAATGAATGGCAATGAAATTAGAGTTTGTTAAGGCCTAAACAAGAAGGGTTTGTCAAATAACTATGACGTATTTTAGAAAACAAAGTCGATACCATAAGTGAGAGAGAAAGAGCATCTTTTGAGCAGTAAAGAATTAAGGAGGCCACCTATAGGAGCTCATTCGATAGTGGCTGCCCACATTGTTTCTTGGAGACATTGTCTATCCAAGAAAAAGATCCATTTAATTGTTGTTGATGTTTTGTAGCTTCATTCAGATAAACACTATGAGTCAATACTAGTAAGATATGTATATATATATATTTAGTATATATGAGATGTATATATACTAAAATATATATATATATATATACAAATATTATTATTATGTAAATATTAGAGAAATTAATATAATACTCAAGACATTATATCTCTCTCTCTCTCTATATATATGTATATATGTATATATATAATCATAATTGTCATTATATTAATTACATAATAATGAATAGACATGTCCCATGAAGGGACATGTCTCTTCTTGGCTCATTCTCAATATAAATGCAAGAGATTGTTGCATTTGGAAAACACATCCAATCAGGAGTGCTATTACATTTGCAATGATCACAAAAACCTTAACATTGTATCAGAGCTAAGTTGAAAATGTAAGAGAGTAGTTTGTTGATGGTGAATGTGTGACCGTCTCAGAAAATACAATCTTAGTACGTGGACCATATCTCAAAAATACACCGTTTGATTTTGTTGAATTTTGGATATGTTGGTGATAAACAAATTTAGTAGACTCTCACTAGAGAAATTGGCAAGAAAGTGTCGGATTCAAAAGTTATGATCAATTGTGTTTGGGTCTATGCAAAATCTGATTTTTTATGAAGGGTGTCTCTTTCTAGAAAGAAAACATTAATTATAGTGTCACTTCTCTTGGAGCAATCAAGTCATTTCACAAGAAGACATAAGTATTTTTCAACGATATAAGAGTGGGAATTTTACATTGTGGGGAGAATAATAAGCAATGTTACATTCCCATTTGAACCATCCTTAGTGGTGAAATGATTCAAAGATGAGATGTCTTTCAAATAATCTGAGAAGGTGTTTTCTGATTTGATGTATATGGACAGTAAAAGAGCAAGGTTCCTTCTTTAAAAGCCTAACTGCTTGAAGGGAGATCTGATTAGATTGAAGGTTATCATAGTGTGTAGAACCTTTGGATATTCAAGACGGGTCATGTGTAGAATTTTGGTAATATTCGAGAACGGTGGCATCATTCAGTGAATTTGCATGATATTTTCTATATGGGCTCACCTTACAGAATGAAATAATTGAAATTTATAAAAGATAATGATGCAGGGGCATTCTAGGGTACTCGGTGAATCTGCATGGAGGTGTGTTGTTTTGGTTCTGTGGTACTCGGTTGCAGCTTTAACCGATGGTCTCGGTTATTGAAGTAACTCGGTGGAACTTGTTGTGCTTGGTGATGCCTTTGTTGCTCGGTGTTGCTTGGCTTGGTCGGTTGTTTAACTGGTGCTCGGTTGTTTCTCTGGCGCTCGGTTGTTCTGATTTACCGACTAGAGTTCTTGGTGATTTGGTTGGCTGACTTGGTGCATTTATTGTTGGTAGCTTTTGTTGCATTCTCATATGTAGATCTAGAGGCCGACATGGAGAATTAAATAATTGTAAGGCTATTTGTGAGCCGACTTGTATTGCATTTAATATTTGTTTGTAGGAGTTAATTATGTCATCCAGCCGACTTGTGGCTGAAGATTAGTATTTAAGGAGTGTTTGGGTAGTTGTTTAGGGTAAGTTTGGGGGGTGACAGATGAAAAGTGAAGTTGTGGAAAAGATAGTGTAGACTTGGATCCTACGAGATCTAGTAGATCAGATTGAATTCTGATAGTTGTCATAGTAGCGCTAGTGGTTTGCATGTTTGGAGACAAGGAGGTTGCTTGGTGGCTTGCGAGCTCAAGTTCAGATCTGTCGTAGGGTTTCCATCAGTTGCTGATCTGTTTCAGAACTAGACTAGCTAGAGTTGGATTGGATCATTGTTGATCTTGCAGAAATGTTTTTGTTTGTAATTGGCCCTAACCCGGAAGGCCTTATAGCCGGGCATGTTAATGAAAAGTGAATTGAAACATTCTGTTGTGTTATTCCGTTGTGTTGGTAATTGGCTGCAAGGTTGGACTATCCTTCATTGGAGCCACCATCCTTGAATTGTGTCAGGTGGTATCAGAGCTGTGTTGATCTTGTTGTGCGAAGGTTGACCTAGCAAGGCTGATCTTGCGAAGTTGATCTTGTTAGCGAAGAAATCGTATGATTTGAGTTGCAGATCCGTGACACTGAACTTGTGGAATCTTGACTTGGTTGTTCATGCAAGGTGGCAGGCTGATCTGACTTGCATACAACTTGGAGGTTGTCACAAGGTGGTCGGTGTAGGGTTTTGTTGCTTTAGTTCTTATTTTTAAGGATGCCTCCGAGAAGATTGGACCCTAGAGCAATTGCAGATCCCTGTGATGCTGTGGAATCGAAGATTACAGAGAAGGTGAAATCTGATTTTAGATTTGAGATGGAGTTGATGAAGAATGACATGGTCGCTGAGATCATGAGAGTTGTTGCTGGTGTACCTTGGAATGTTGGTACTGAAGATGGTTATGAGGAAGTTGCTGAAGACTTTGAAGCTGCTGGATCTAGTGGTGATGACTGGAGAGACAGATCTGGTGAAGACAAAACTGGTCAGTTGCATAGATCTGGAGCTCGGTTGAGTAATAGTTACTGAATTGAAGTTTCTACTTTCTCTGGTACTTTGAAACCCGAGAATTTGATTGATTGGATTGGTGAATTAGAAGATTTCTTTGAGCTGGAAGAAATTGAAGATCCTCTTAGAGTGAGATTGGCACAGACTAAGTTGAAAGGACATGTTGCTCTTTGGTGGAAAGAATTACAAAGAGATAGAGAAGATGAAAGTGAAATGAAGATCAATCGGTGGAGGTTGATGGTGACTAAATTGAAAGCTAAGTTCATACCTGCTGACTATGAGCTTGACTTGTTTAAGAAGTTGCAGAATCTGAAGCAAAAAGATTTGACTATTGAAGATTATACCGAGGAGCTCTACAAACTTACTATTTGGTCTGGACACAGAGAACTTGGTAAGGAAAAGGTAGCTCTGTATGTGAATGGTTTGAGATTCAATATTCAAGATGAGCTAGGTATGTTGAAGATTGATTCCGTTGAAGATGCTTATCAGTATGCTCTGAAGGCAGAAGATAAGTTGAAAAGGAGACAACAGAGTAATCCTCGAGGGAAGGAAAAGATTGATCACTCGGTGAAGGATAAACCGATTGCAGAAGATGAATAGAAACCCGTGGAATTGAAGAAGAAGACAGGTAGAGTTATCTTTAAGGGTACTTGCTATAATTGTGGTGAAGGACACCGTTCTTTTGAGTGTACACAGAAGAAGCTTGGTGACCGACGAACTGTTGTGGTAAATGAGAACATTCAGAATGAACCTGAATCTAAGAACTTGCTGGTTCGGCAAACATTGCTCGGTACAAAGGAGGCACCTTGTCAGAGGAGTAACTTGTTCAGGACTCGGTGCAAGTCTGGTGATAAACTTTGTGATGTGATTGTTGACAGTGGTAGTACTGATAACCTTGTTGCTGAGGACATGGTTCAGAAATTTGGTTTGAACAAAATGAAGCATCCTTGTCCTTATAGGATTGGCTGGTTGCAAGATGATCATGCTCTGGAAGTAAGAGAACAATGCTTTGTTGATATTCAGATTGGCCAGTATAGGGATCTTGTGTTATGTGATATTGTGGAGATGAATAGTTGTGATATATTGCTCGGTAGACCTTGGCAATATGATTGCAGAGCTATGTATGATTGTGTCAAGAATGTGTTTACTGTTGAGAAGGATGATAGGAAGTTTTCCCTGATGCCTTTATTGGATACAACACTCGGTAGGAGTCTGTGTATTGGTAGCCGAGTTGAGTTGGTGGATCCTGAGAGGAATGATGATCAGTATGGAGAACAGACCTGTGTGTTATCAAGGAAAGACTTGAAGAGATAGAGGAAACAGAAGTGGAAGAGTATGCAAGCTGAAAAGTTGGAAGACTTGTATGTGAAGAACCAGTACGGGGTTTATGTGCTGAATCCCGGAAGATGTTCTTCTAGCATATGAACATCTTTTCGAACCTGGGGTGTCTGATGCAGGGGCATTCTAGGGTACTCGGTGAATCTACATGGAGGTGTGTTGTTTTGGTTATGTGGTACTCAGTTGCAGCTTTAACCCATGGTCTCGGTTATTGAAGGAACTCGGTGGAACTTCTTGTGGTCGGTGGAACTTGTGCTTGGTGATGCCTTTGTTGCTTGGTGTTGCTTGGCTTGGTCGGTTGTTTCATTGGTGCTCGGATGTTTTTTTGGCGCTCGGTTGTTCTGATTTATTGATTGGAGTTCTTGGTGATTTGGTTGGCCGACTTGGTACATTTATTGTTGGTAGCTTTTGTTGCATTCTCCTATGTAGATCTAGAGGCCGACATGGAGAATTAAATAATTGTAAGGCTATTTGTGAGCCGACTTGTATTTCATTTAATATTTGTTTGTAGGAGTTAATTATGTCATCCAGCCGACTTGTGGCTGAAGATTAGTATTTAAGGAGTGTTTGGGTAGTTGTTTAGGGTAAGTCTGGGGGGTGACAGATGAAAAGTGAAGTTGTGGAAAAGATAGTGTAGACTTGGATCCTGCGAGATCTAGTAGATCAGATTGAATTCTGATAGTTTTCATAGCAGAGCTAGTGGTTTGCATGCTTGGAGACAAGGGGATTTCTTGGTGGCTTGTGAGCTCAAGTTCAGATCTGCCGTAGGGTTTCCATCAGTTGGTGATTTGTTTCAAAATTGGACTAGCTAGAGTTGGATTGGATCATTGTTGATCTTGCAGAACTGTTTCTGTTTGTAATTGGCCCTAACTCGGAAGGCTTTATAGTTGCGCATGTTAATGAAAAGTGAATTGAAACATTTTGTTGTTGTGTTATTCCGTTGTGTTGATAATTGGCTGCAAGGTTGGACTGTCATTCATTGGATCCACCATCCTTGAATTGCGTCAGATAAGTATTCCATGTTTTATTAATGCGCATAATTTTTAAGTTTGTAATTCATGTTATACTATTAGTTAGCAAAATCTTGTATGCTTCTATCATTGGTATTTTCGGTCGAGATAGTTTAGTGAGCTATTTATAATCTCTCTCTGACATACCTTCAGGACGGAAGCACAAGAAAATTGCATTCAAGGGAGAAATAACTTAATGCTTGCAAACAAATTATTGACTGAGACCAGATGCAGAGAGAGTCTGACATTTCAAAAGAGGACAAGAGGTTGATACAAGAATTTGAGCTTCTGAAGGAGTAGATAGAGGATACGATTAAATCAACTTTTGATAATCTCGGTCGTATTGATTTAGAGGGAGTAGACCGTATCAAGATGGACTCTTGAGTGTTCAAATAGTTAGATGACTATGAATTATGAATGCCTATATGGGCCCTATGTAAATCATGAGGAAGTGACGACTTGCAAATGATTATCAGTTGTATTTGTAAAAGTTATTGAAAGGTGACGGTCTTAAAATAAATTGACCTTCTATTGTGATAGACATCATGTGATGGTTGAAACACATCACAGTAGATGATTTCCCGCATGGTGGATTCAGTTCCTCAAATAGACCATTGACCTTCTATTGTGATAGACATCGTGTGATGGCTGAAACAGATCACAATAGATGATTTCTTGCATGATGGATTTGGTTCCTTAAATAGACCATTGACCTTCTATTGTGATAGACATCGTGTGGTGGCTGAAACAAATTACAATAGATGATTTCTTGCCTGGTGGATTCAGTTTCTTAAACAGACCATTGACCTTCTATTGTGATAGACATTGTAATGTCCCCATTTTCGTGAGCATCAGAGTTCGAAGGATTAGCCTATTAACTGTGTGATGTCCCCTTTTAGCTAGAGACATCACTCTAGTTTTGATTAGCTTATCAATGGACCCTTGTAGGCTAGTAGAGATGGATAGACGGTCATTTTGGGCAATGAGGTGGCATGGTGATCTGATGGTTCGAAGTTTTTAGAGCTCAATGGCTTAGGTTTGGTATAGATAGACCTCTTGGCTTAGATCTATGGATTTTGCTCTTTTTGGCAAAGATTGCTATTTTTGGGTGTATTTTCGAGCCATAGAGATGGACCCCGGCTATTTTTAAATTGATTTAGGCACATGGGGAATTTTTATGCCAGTTCCAGTTTCTGATGGTTGAGCTAGATTCACAGTATTGAGGGAGATATTGCATTTTCAGTGGCCTAGTATTTAATTAATAGTCAACGATTTAATATTAAGTTGTAAAATGACTTTATATTAAATCACTTGAGTTATGGGTCCAGGCATCATGAAGGGGGCCAAATTAATGAATTAATTTATTGGCTCTTTTCCCTAAGTGGGAGACTTAATAAATTAAACATTTCATTTAATATTATTGCATTAAATGTATTCTTTATGGAGAAAATCGCAAGAATGTTTTTTGCATGCGATTTAGGGATTTGAGGCTTATTTATGTTGGGCGTGAGATTGGAGACGTATCCATTGTTTTGCATATTGACTATTGCTTCTTACATCGAGCTCTAACAAGGGTTTCAACATTTCACCATTGGAGAAACGTAGTTTTCTTTTGTGTTCGCCATTTGAGCCATTGAAATACTTAGTGAATCTGGTATTGTGGAGAGGGTCTCATCCAGAGATTCTTATTGTGCTTTAGCAGAGGGTTTTACTCGCAGTTGTGGAAAGATAATATCGGCTGGCAGTTGGGGATTGATGAAGACAAATTATAATCATATAGAGGCTAGCTGAAACATGGCTGAATATCACAAATCGCAGCCTATTTATGTTCATGGTGCACATGTTAAAAAGTGTGATTTTTGCCCGCAGAAAATAACAGAGTTTTATTGGAATGGCGTAAGGGTATAGGAGACAGAATGACATCTTCAACATTTACTACTTAAGCAAAAACTAATTGCAGCAGCCCGTGACGGTTTTATTCCAAGTTTTTTATGCAAAATAGCTTTTGTCTCTTGCTAGATTTATTCATAGAATTTAGTTATATTTGTAATTAGCATTTCATTTTAAAAAATAGAAATAAAAGTACTATCATTTGAATCTTTCAGCCATTTCCGTGTTGTTTTAAAACCCATATTGAGAAAATACAAAAAAAGGAATTCAAAGCAAAACAGTTACAGCAAATAGAGCCTTAGAAGGTGTTCGATAGTGGTATCAGAGCTAAATCCTGCCATTCTAAGGGTTTAGTAATTACATTGAGCCAGAGGAAATTGGTCCACATAGGTATTACACACGCAGGAGAGCCTTACTTGAAGGTGAATAGGTCTTAGAACCACAGTCGGACACCATGGGCGACAGACGTGATGGTAGCCTACCTAGGGTAAATAGGAACAATGAAGAATAGGAAACCAGGGAGTTTTTTAGAGCCATGGCTACAAGGCAGCAGCAGATAGCTTACGCGTTGTAGGATCTTACCACTATGATGGAGCGCACGAACCCTCCAGCAAGATAGGATCGGGAACATGAGGATAACAGGAGTGTTGTAGGTTCTCCACAGGCACAGAGGACACTCTCAAGGACAGAAAATAGACCCACACGTCCTACCTTTGTTAGGGAGGAACCATTGCAAGATCCAATAGAGGAAGTTGGGGATGAGATGGTTGCAGACATTCTTATGGCTGCAAATGATGAGTGAGAACTATTGGCCCCACATGTGCGAGAAAGGATGACCTTTGAAAGGTTTGTGAACCAAAGGAGAGAACACTACCATGCAGTCAAACAAGAAAGGAGACCTTGGGCGCAGAATAATGAATTAAAGAGTGCTATAGGAAAGCTTTCCTTGTCCACTTTTGAGGGTTGTGGTAGATTGACAGCGCAAGCTTGGATCCACAAGCTTGATACCTTCTTAGTGTTGAGGCCTATGACAGAGATTAAGGCAATAAAATATTCCACTTTACATTTGGAGGGAGTAGTACACGATTGGTGGTATCATGGGTTGATCACTCTTCAACACAACTAGGTGACTTCTTACCAAGACTTCGTGGACAGATTGGTTGAGAGGTTTGACAAGAAAGATCCAAAGGTCTACTTTAGAGACCTAGCACAGCTCAAACAGACAAGGAGCTTAGAGCATTTTATTAATGAGTTTCAACTATCCTTAGTTATGGTGCCAGCCATATCAGAGAGGAGGTTGATAGTATTATTTACTGAAGGCTTATCCGAACCAGTTAGAGGTTCGATGAAGGCATTTGATCTTTTCACATTGAATGATGCTACGAAGAAAGCTAGAAGCATGGAGCATGAAGCCCCAGTAAATAAATTTCAGCCCAAGGAAGCTTCGTCCAGCGAGGAGAATAAGCCATTCTTTAAGAAACCAAAGACGACTGAATTTAAAATCGAAAATAGAGATAAATCTTTTGCACGTCTTGATAGGGAAACACTTAATGATTTGTGAAAGAAGAAATTGTGTTTTTATTGCAAAGGACCTTATGACATAAACCATGATTGTCCTTTAAGACCCAAGGGCAAAGCAAACAGAGTTATGTGGGCTTATTATGAGGATTTTGATTCTGAAAATTCGGACCAGCAATCGGAAAATGAGGAATCAGTTAAAGAAAAGGAAAACAGAGGTGATGAAAAGATGAACTAATTGGCTATAGGTTATGAAAAGACTAAGGGTAGACTTAAGGATGCCCGTCTCACCAGTGTGCAATAGGAGGGATCATTCTGGATGAGGGGAGCATTGGCAAGACAGCGAGTTATAACCTTGCTTGATACGGGTGCCACTCAGAATTTTACTGATTCCAAGCTGGTTGAGAGACGTGGGATTCATACAGAGTAGTTTGAGGGATTGAGAGTGAGGGTAGCTGATGGCTACATCCTCAAATGTGATAGGAAGATCACAAGTCTACCCCTGAAGATCAATAACTTTAACTTCAAAGCTGCTTTTTATGTTGTAAACATGGGTGACACAGATTTGGTACTTGGCATGACTTGGCTGCATGACATTGGAGTGTTCACTCTCAATTTGAGAGATATGGAGATGAAGTTTTGGTCGAATGGGAAGACACATATACTTAAGGCCATACAGGACAGTGAATTTAGGATGATGTCTTGCAGACGCATGGAGAGCTTGCCGAGACATGACCAGGTTGAGTGGGCAGCCCGTTGCACTTTGATGCCATCACAGGGGCAGCAAAAATCAGAATATGACCCAGACATACAGGAGATGAAAATCAAACACTAAGGTTTTCAGTGATATTCAAACAGGTAGACCTCTGGATAGGGGTATTGAGCACATCATTGAGTTGGAAGAGGGTGCCAAATCCATTATGATTACACCATACAGGCATCCAAAAAGATTGAAGGATGAAATAGAAAAGACCATCAAGGAGTTACTTGCCATGGTCCATATTAGGCTGAGTAAATCTCCTTTCGCTTCTTCAATGGTATTAGTGAAGAAGGATTACACACTTAGGATGTGCATTGATTACAGGGTCTTGAATAGAAAGTCCATTAAAAAAAGGTACCCTATCCCACAGATTCATGAGTTGATAGATGAGCTTCATGGTTCATGGTTCTTTTCTAAAATTGATTTCAGATCGGGATATCATCAAATCCGAGCTAGAGAGCAGGATGTAGAGAAGACAACATTCACGTCATTGTGGTCATTTCGAGTTTGTAATTATGCCATTTGGGCTAACTAATGCTCTAGCTACTTTTCAGTTCACAATGAACAGGTTCTTCCAGCCTCAATTGAGGAAATTTGTATTGGTCTTCTTTGATGACATCCTTGTTTATAGTAAAACATGGGAGCACTTGTGGCACTTGGAAACAGTGTTGGGTTTTTTGATAAGAGAGCCCTTGTACGCAAAGAATCAAAATGTGATATGGGATTGTCAGAGTTATTATATTTGGGTCACATTATTAGTGCACAAGGCATACACATGGATCCTGAAAAGATTTGTGCTAACATTGAGTGGCCTACTCAAGTGAACCTTACATAGTTGAGAGGATTTTTGGGTTTGTGTGGGTTCTATAGGAGGTTTGTCAGTGGGTATTACAGTCATGCAGCACCCCTTACTGATTTGATGAGAAAAGGGGCGTTCTTGTGGACTCTTGAGGCACAGGAGTGTTTTGATAAGTCCAATGAGTTGATGACTTCTTGCCTAGTGTTAGCTTTGCCAAATTTTAGCAAACCATTTGAGTTACACTGTGATGCATCCGAAGAGGGGTTTGGAGCGGTGCTTATATAGGACAAGCACCTGATTGTTTATGAGAGTAGGAAGCACAAGGGACCTGAGAGGAGCTTTTGCATTTACGAAAAGGAAATGTTGGCCATAATGCATGCTTTGGCTAAATTCAAGCAGTACTTAGTGGGCAACAAGTTTTGCATAAAAACAAATCATAACAGCCTGAAACATTTCTTGGGGCAGCGATATCTTAATGATAGACAGTAGAAGTGGGTAAGCAAATAATAGTCATATGATTTTGATATTACCTATTTCGAAGGGACACGAAATGTTGTAGCAAATGCCTTGTCACACAAACCCCATTTGAGCCTGATAATAGATATGTCTGAGGATTGGAGACACTTGATCCTTCCAGAGTATGAAAAGGATATTGTAGTTGATGAGAAAACATCCCATAGCTCCCAAGAACACCTACACGCAAACACTTGTCACAGAAAGAGAAGTAAGACGCTAGAGAGGCTTGAATAGGTCTTGGAATACACACAGGAAATAGTTGACTAACCGGGTACAAGCTCTTGTACGGTTAAGTGCATGATAATCCGAACCAGATTATGTAGAGCATTTTCAGTTAAACTTGAGTTTGCTTTTTCAGTTGGACTGAAGTTAGCTTTGTTTTATCTACGAGCGTTTGGAGGTAAAATCAGGATTAGTTGGCAAGCTTTTATTACATGCATGGTTTATGGGTGAGTTTACAGCTTGGCATAACTATGAGTTGTATTTTTTAATAAGATTAATTTCTTATAAATACAGGTCATAGGATATGAAAGAGTTGTTGAATATCAAGAGCATAGAGTGAAGTAGAGCAGGAAAGCAAAATCTTCTGATAGGAGTCACAGTCACGAGAGGTGAAAGTCAGAGAAAAGTTCAACCAAGCAGAGAAAAGGGTAACAGGTATGATCTGATTTGACAGAAAGTGTCATCATAAGATAATTGCTTTAAATTGTGAAGCATATTTAAATCCCTTAATCAGGGTGAACCCTTACAGGTTCTTTGCATAAATCCTTTAATAGGGTAACATCTTTATTGGTGCTGAAAGTCCTCTTACAAGGTGACTCCTAACAGGGTCAAGATCCTAGCAGGTCTTCTACTAAATCCCTTAATCGGGTAGCACTCTTACCAGTGCTTTGTTAGCCTCTAACAGGGCATCTTTATTATTGCAGGAGTGAAGTTGTGGGTTCTATCCCACCGTGGTTTTCTCCTTCTAACCGAGGGTATCCACATACATATGTTATGTTGACCTGTGTATTTCACATTTTGTTTATGAGTGCTGTTATATTCTTTTAATTTCTGAATTTGCAAGAATATATATATTTGAGGATAAATTGAAATAGAAATTGTATTTATTGATTCACCCCCCCTCTCAGTAATCGGTTAAGATTAACAATTGGTATCAGAGCCTAGGTTCTCAAAGACATAAAGCTTACCTTCTTGAGTAAAGATCATGGTGGGTTACTGGTATCAAAAGAAGCTTGAGGAAGCCAATGACATGATTGCCTGTCTTGAGAATAGACCGAGGAGGTCTCTTGCAAAGAGGAAAGAGTTGGCTCTGCAACTGAGTGAAAGCAATGAAACAATTGAGGAACTTTCTAGGCAAAGTGGATCTGATGAAGTAGAAGAGGCAGTCTCTGATCTTATGGAGAAAAATGAGAATCTGACCGATGAGATCTCCAATCTGAAAAGGGAGCAGGAAAGTAATGCTTTGAGAATGATTGAAATCATTGAAGACAAAAGAAAAGCTGAAGATGAAAGGAACAATGTCGTAAAAGCACTAGTGATCTTCGAAAGAGCAAGAAATCTGGCAAAAGATGCGGTGAGAGAAAGTGATGTATTACAACTTCAAGAAGACATGCAAAGCATAACTCAAGAGAATGTAAATATGCATAAGCACTTGCATTACAAAGATCATGCATGCAAAATGTTGGCTATTGAATTGTATCAACTAAAGGAACAGATGAAAACTCTTGAAGAGAGAAATGAGACACTTAGAAGGTACAATGAAAGCTCAGAGAAGCTTGATGAGCAATTGAGGGCTCAAAGAAAGCACAAGGATCCCACAGGACTTGGGTACATTGGTCAAAACAGCAAAGAAACTGGTGAGTCCTCTGGAGTCAAGAAAGGCAAGATGGAAAAGAAGAAACCAAGAGAAGACAAAGGTAAGAAGACCTTCAAACCCTCTTGCAAACATTGTGGCAAATGGGGTCATAAGACCAATGATTGCAAAAATGCACCAGTAAAACCATTTACTTCTAACAGCTACTGCAGCAGTTGTTACAAGTATGGTCACAAGACCTTTGAATGTAGGTCACGATCCAACAGTGTGTCCAGTGGAAGTAGGGGAAGCTTCAAGGGATATTGCTATTCATGCAACAAGTTTGGACACAAAGCGGAAGAATGCAAGTCCAAAACCATGGCATTCAAATCTCCACCAAGACTAGTATTCCATAATAGGAATGTTAACCGAAACACATCGAATTGTGCTACCTATGGGCCATCTGGCCATAGCAAATCTTGATGTCACTCACACATGAAGAGGGAAAGAAGGGTCAATCCATGGAGAACCAGAATGGCTTGTTACAACTGTGACGAGATTGGGCATCAGGCCAAGGAATGTAGGAACCGGCCAATGAACAAGAGAAAAGAACCGGCCAAACCGGTCAAGAAGAACTTGGCTCCCAACCAAAAGGATAAGAAGGGTATAGAGACTGAAAGGGAAGTCAAGAAGACTTGGTTTAAAAAGGAGACAAAGAGCTCCGCTGAGGAGGAAACGGAGGTAAGGTCATCATCTGCTGATGGTGATATCTCTTCAGCAAATTAAACCTAAGGGTTTAAAGGGAACAGGTAGCCTGCCTACTGTTCCTAGTGGAACTAGTGAGTTGTGATCTCACACAGTCAAGAAGTGCAACCGGGAAGAAGTCATCGGTCTATCATGTAAACCGGACATGTAAGTGTTGACATTGCAACCAAGGAGTGATTAACAGGTAAACGTATGAGAACCGGTTGTCGCAAGGAAGATTGGGTAAGGGTAATTAATGTTGTAGCCGTTAACAATTGTGACCATTTGTTAATTACCGTTTCAACCTAAGTCTATAAAAGGGAAAGATGATTACTCATATCACTTTACAATGCGGACTGATTATTGATTTCATAAGTTAGAGTAATCTTTTCTTGCTGCGATTTACGTTCTTTGCTTAGCGAATTCCGTGAATCCTATCAAGAACTTTTTGTTTAAACCTGTTTAATACTATGGCATCTTCATCCTCCGTGGTAAGCCTAATCAACGCTAATCAACTGGATATACCCGCTTACGACATTATGGCAGTGCAAAACTGAGAAAATGATATGGCGGGTACCCTATCGACCGTGCCTGCAGGTGTTATGCTGACAGAGGATGTTATGGTTTTCATCCACAACAAACAGGAGGAACTGGGTGAAACATTCATCCAAAGTGAATATATTTCACTTTGCGAGGACGGTAAGCTTTAATCTAAATACTTGAAGCTTGAGTCATCAAGATTGATTAATGGAGTGAGGTATCCGACCATGTTTCGACCGGATTGGATTAGACTGGTTTTGAGCAGGGTTCACAAACCAGGAATGTGGCTTGCGGAAGGCGCGGTCACACCGATAACCAAAGAAGATTTACGAAGGGTGACTAGGTATAATGACAAAGGGGAAGCTCTTACCCTAAGAACAATAGCCAATGCAGAAGTCACACGGCTGACAAAGTCAAGGTTTGACAGTTGGTTGATGACGGTGAACGACATTGAAGACGATGGCGTTCGGTTTGCATTAGCGGTTATCGGCTACAGTGTATCATTGAAGTAACCTAAATAGCGTACTGAGAGGAGCCATAAATGTCGCGCACAGGATTATGCACGATAATGCGCACTATGACATATGCGCTATGTTGAGAGGGCAGATCTTCGAATACCTGAAGAAGCTCGGTTTGGTAAAGAAGAAATTTCTCAAATTTGGAACGTTATTGGTATGTTTGTTTTTCTACTATCAGAATTTCTTTCCAAGCATAGGAAAGGTCACATGGCAAGAAGATAAACTAGTTATGATTCAAATAGGAGAACTAGCAAATAACCTAGGAAATCGGTTCAATAATATTATGACCAATTATTTTGAAGCCTTTCAGTTAAGAATGCATAACAGGGAAAGAATTCCCTCAGACATTGTTGAACAATACAAGGATGATGTGTGCTTTTTGGTAAGTACCGATCATTGTATTATCCAGGCTGTGGAATAGAGAACAAAGTATGCACCGGAGCTGGGGTATGAGATCTCTACCAAGGTAGAAAAGGCATATGCTAATGCACTACAAGATAGTGACCTCGATCTCTTTGTATATCGGTTTGGCACTTATGAAGAGACTTAGGGAAATCTGAAGAAAAAGACATCAGTAAAGGAACCGAAAAAGGTGTATGTAAAAAGGACTCCTACACCTAGGAAGAAGAAACCAGTGGCAGAAGAACCCAAGGTTCAAAGAAAAAGGACTCAGCATGCGTCCAGTGCACAATGTGAAGAACCAGAAGAAACATAAACTGAAGAGACAACTACTCTTCACAGAAAGTGAAAGACTGGGAAACTGGTGAAAGAGGATGCACCGAGAGGAAAGAAATCAACCATTGATGAAGTGGTTGAAATCGTAAAGGAGACAAGTAGATTGGGATAGTGGGAAGGAGATATGAATTTATTAACGAAGAACATAAAAGAAAAATAGAAGAAGCTGTAGTTTACTGTATTCAAAAGTTCAATTATACCCCCACTAAACTTCACAAAGTAATACCTAATGATCTAGAGGAGATAATAGAAGGTAGATGGAAATCTTCAATAGATAAAGAAAAAGAGCTGAGGATAAAATCTCTACTTGAAGTTTAGATTCATCTTACTCTGGAAGAAGCAACCAATCAAGCTGATCTCTACAAGAAAAGTTTAAAGATTAAGAAGAGAATTAGTTAGGTGCTGATTAGAGAAGTGGAAAAAGTGCATGACGGAGTTGCAACATGGACGAATCTTCTCCAGCAACAACATCAAGCAGAGGTAGAATGCTTGAAGATCACAGAGCCATCGGTGATTGACACTGGAAAGGGAAAAGGCATACTGGGAGTTGAGACTCTGGTCAAGGCAAAGATTTTAATAGAACCAGTCATTATTGATATCACTGGAGACATAAGAGGTGATCTCACACCACCAACCCTACTTGCTTCCCTAGTCAAAGGTAAAGCACGAACTTTGACTGTAGATAATATAGTAGACGAAGTTATGGATTTTGGTGAAGTATCAAATGCGGCTAAATGGTTCAGTGTTCTGGTAGAAGAGGGTAAGCAGAAAATTGAAACTGCTCTGTTGGAAACCTTTTTAGATTTCAATAGAAGTCCAAGAGATTACAGGCCTTTGTTTCCGCTTGAATTAAATCAAAGGCTAATGGCTAAATGGAGAACTGGTTTATCATCAAACAATAAGAATATAAGGGAATCTTTGGCACAAGTAAGACCAAGTCTCAGTGATGAGACAATAAAAATTCTAATGGAAGCAGTGTCACTCAATTTGGACACAGAATAGAGTTGCAAAGATTGTTAATAAACAAGAAAAAGATGTATATGAAGATACACTAGAATTCTGGAAGAAATATGACTTCAGTACTCTCAAGACAACAGATCGACGGGACATCTCTCAAGATGAACTTGAAAAAGAATTGGTACCACCGGTATAGTTCACAGTTGGTGAATAGTCAACAACTGGTGAGAAAGAGGTTACAACTGAACCGTTGACATTCAGTGAACAGGTAAATTTGGGCGAACAAGTTCAACTAGAAGGGCAAGTTCAAGGCGAGTCATTGGAAAGGATGACTACTGAAAAAGGAGCAGATAAAGAAGAAACCCCTTTGAATGATCAACAGGTTGCTAAAAAGAAATAAATAGAGGAACTACCGGAAGAAGTCCATCTAAAAGAAGAAGTTTGTGTAGAAGAGGAGGTACATCCAGAGGAAGCACTACAACAGGAAATTCCTCAACAACAGGGGTTGCCTATTAATGAAGAACAAGAGAAGCTTGCAGAGGAACAATCTGCATAGGAGAGTAAGCAGGAGGAACCGGTAGAAGTTGCTAGTACATCTTCATTGAAGAGAAAACTAACCTTTGCAACAGATACTAAAGCAAAGAAAAGAAAAGTTAGTGAAACAGTGGTTGACATAAGCAAGATGTCAACAAGATAGCGAAAGGAGCTGAATTAGAGAAAATAAGATATGGTTCTCTCTAATATAAGAAACATCTTGTACAATTTTGTACCAAATATAGATATAGATGAGGATGAATTGTTATTGATCAATTGGAGATTCTTGCACAAGAAATTGGGGAAGATGTCACCGATCCGGAGACAATTGCAATTGATCACTATGAGAAGAAGCGAGTAGAAATTCTTCACAAACAGGTTGAAGAACTGAAAATCACTGTATCTACAAGCACCGGGGAGCTACTACAATAGATATAGCATGTAGGAAGATTGATAACAAGGACTTCAAACTTTGAAGACTTTGTTAAAGATATAACTGAGAGAACAACCAAGACTACAGAAGAGATAAAGGTTTTGTCATCGAAGTTTGATGTGAAGAACTCTTCTGCAATTGAGTACAGCCAGGAGCTGACAAGTCTTTCTCTCATCTTAAGGAAGGCATCTGAAGAAAAGACAAAAAGAACTCAAGATCTTATTGGATTCCAATTGTTCCTTGCACCGACTTTTGATCGAATGCAGACAATGGCCACCGATGCAGATCGACTGATTAAGGGACCTAATTACAAAACAGTGGAAGACATGGAAAATATAATTGTCTCACTGCAAGCAACAAAGAAGAACTTGGATCATGTAACAAGTATCTGGAAGCCATTCCTTGATTCTGCAAAGAAAATATATAAGGATATCTTCAATAAGTTTCAATTAGGATATAAAAACATTTAAGTAGTAACAACCCCTTGACTTGTGGAGGCAAAAAGGGGAAGAAGATTAGATATAGAGAAGATCAGCTCAGATGAAAGTAGCAGATGAAAGAGTTGACATGGAGATCTACAAGGGAAGCCTATAGGTGATGTGTATTGATATGTTTTGCCACCAATGCCAAAGGGGAAGATTGTTGACAGAAAATTAGTTGTCATTGGTAAAGTGATAGGCAAACATCAATCCCACCAGAACACCGGTACATCAGATTGGTACTCATAATTGTGAACCGGTAGACTAAACAAGAAAGCGGTGTACTTTAACCGGTTTACGTTTTCCCAACCGGTCATGGGATGCACACAGGAAACACTTGACTAACCGGGTACAAGCTCTTCACCGGTTAAGTGCATGATAATCCGAACCGAATTATGTGGATCATTTTCAGTTAAATTGGAGTTAGCTTTTTCAGTTCAACTGAAGTTAGCTTTTTTTTATCTACGAGCATTTTGAGGTAAACTCAGGATCAGTTGGCAAGCTTTTATTGTATGGGTGAGTTTCAGCTTGGCGGAACTATGTGTTGTATTTTTTATTAAGATTAATTTCTTATAAATACAGGTCATAGTATATGAAAGAGTTGTTGTTGAATATCAAGAGCATAGAGCAAAGTAGAGTAGGAGAGAAGAGTCCTTTGAGAGGAGTCACAGTCACAAGAGGTGAAAGACAGAGAAAGGTTCAACAACCAAGCAGAGCAAAGGGTAACAGGTATGATCTGATTCTACAAAAAGTGTCATCATAAGATCATTGCTTTAAATTGTGAAGCATATTTAAATCCCTTAATCAGGTTGAACCCTTACAGGTTCTTTGTATAAATCCCTTAACAGGGTAACATCTTTATTGGTGTTGAAAGTTCTCTTACAAGGTGACTCCTAACACTGTCAAGATCCGAGCAGGTCTTCTACTAAATCCCTTAACCAGGTAGCACTCTTACCAGTGCTTTGTAAGCCTCTAATAGGACATCTTTATTACTGTAGTAGTGAAGTTGTGGGTTCTGTCCCATTGCGGTTTTCTCCTTCTAATCGAGGGTTTCCACATATGTTGCGTTGACCTGTGTATTTCAATTTCTGTTTATGAGTGCTATTATATTCTTTTAATTTTTGAATTTGCAAGAATATATATATTTGAGGATAAATTGAGATAGAAATTGTATTTACTGATTCACCCCCCCCTCTTAGTAACCGGTTAGGATTAACAATCAAAACAAGAGGAGATCCATCCTTATAAAAGGAGATTTGAAAACCTAAAAGGGTAAAACCTAGGTTGCACAATAATAATTAATAAAACAATTAATTATTATATGCCTAAAGTTTAGCTTAAGTAGAAAGAGATAATAAGTGACTTAGTAATTAAATCAATATGATTTAATTAGTAAGTAAACACATTATTATTTTAACAAAAGATACATGGGAATCAGGATTTATAGATGGAGCCGTATAGGACAATGATTATACCCTTTGTGAATGAGCTTATCATTTACAAAGGGTGCATCTATTTGGCTTCAAGATCAGAGGTGAGGAAGATGGTGTTGAGGATTTATCACAATTCACCTATGGTAGGGCATCCTGGTTTTTATAAAACCTACCGGAAGATTTGTGAGCGCTTTTCTTGGAAAGTGCTCAAAGCTGAGGTGTTGCAGTACGTTAGAGAGTGTCCTACTTGTCAGCAGAATAAACAGAAACACTCTTACCCAGTTGGTTTACTGCAGCCACTTTTGATTCCTGATAGGAAGTGGGAGTGGTTGTCCATGGACTTCATCACAGTACTGTCGAGAGCCTTGGGCAGAGACTGTACATATGTTGTTGATTGGCTTACGAAGTTTGTCCACTTCTTTCCAATCATGGCTACATACACTGGTTCGCACGCAGGTGGCAATGTTGATCTTTTGGGAGGTATTTAGGTTGCATGGCTTACCTCGGAGCATAGTCAGTGATAGGGTCAATAGGTTTATGAGTCATTTTTGGCAGGAGTTATTCAGATTATGTGGGACAGAGCTCACTTCGAGTACTAGCTACCACCCCCAGACAGATGGACAGACTGAGATAGTCAACAAATGGGTGGAGGGATATCTCAAGAACTACATAGTAAGGCAGCAGAAGGCTTGGGTTAAGTGGATTTATCTGTGTGAATATTGCTACAATTCCACTTATCATGTGTCTATCTAGATGTCACCTTTCATGGCATTATATGAATATGACGCACCAAATTTCATGGATCTTTTGTTGGCCGATAGTAGAGTGCCTAGTGCTGAGGATTTGCTGCAGGAGAGCCAGGACATTGTAAAGGGTCTTTAGGAGAATATCACTAAGGCACATAATCAACAGAAGCAGTATGCCGATCAGAAGAGGATTGAGCGGTCATTTGAGGTTGGTGATATGGTATACTTGATGTTGCAGCTGTATCGTCAGTCTACTCTCAAAAAGAGTGGTGCCAAGAAACTTAAGCCACGGTATTATGGACCCTTCAGGGTGCTCAAAAGAGTTGGTAAGGTGGCTTATAAGTTGGATTTCCTGGCAGAGAGTAGAGTCCATAATGTTTTTCATGTGTCACGTCTCAAAAAGGCGTTAGGACACCATATTGTTCTGTCTACAGTGCTTCCACCTTTGGATGATGAGGGAATGTTGGTTTTAGTGCCAGAGGCTATTATTGAGTTTAGGGAGAGGAATTTGAGGAGGCGTACTATCAGGGAGTACTTGGTAAAATGGAAGGACATGCCGGTTGAGGATGCTACTTGGGAGAGTGAGGAGATTTTACAGCATCCGGAGTTGAGGTTGCTTGAGGACAAGCAATTTTAGGAAGGGCGAACTGTGATGTCCCCTTCTAGCTAGAGACATCACTCTAGTTTTGATTAGCCTATCAGTTGACCCTCGTAGTCTAGTAGAGATGGATATAGAGCCATTTTGGGCATAGAGGTGGTAGGGTGATCTAATGGTTCGAAGTTTGTAGAGCTCAATGTCTTAGGTTTGGTATAGAGAGACCTCTTGGCTTAGATATATGGATTTTGCGCTTTTTGGCAAAGATTGCTATTTTTTGGTGTATTTTCAAGCCATAGAGAACCTGGACTATTTTTAGAAATTGATTTAGGTACATGGGGAATTGTTATGCCAGCTCGAGTTTCTGACGGTTCAGCCAAATTCAAAGTATTGAGGGAGATATTGCATTTTTAGTGGCTTGGTATTTAATTAATAATCAATGATTTAATATTAAGTTGTAAAATGACTATATTAAATCACTTAAGTTATGGGTCCAAGCATCATGAAGGGGGCCAAATTAATGAATTAATTTATTGGCTCTTTTCCCTAAGTCGGAGACTTAATAAATTAAACATTTCATTCAATGTTATTGCATTAAATGTATTCTTTATGGAGAAAATCGTAGGAATGCTTTTTGGGTTTGATTTAGGGATTTGAGGCTTATTTATGCTGGGCGTGAGATTGGAGAGGTATCCATTGTTTTGCATATTGACTATTGCTTCTTAAATTGAGCTCTAACAAGGATTTCGACATTTCACCATTGGAGAAATGTAGTTTTCTTCTGTGTTCGCCATTTGAGCTAGTGAAATACCTGGTGAATTTGGTATTGTAGAGAAGGTCTCACCCAGAGATTCTTATTGTGCTTCAGTAGAGGGTTTTACTCGCTGTTGCGGAATGATAATATCGGCTGGCAGTTGGAGATTGACGAAGACAGATTATATGATATAGAGGCTAGCTGAAACATGGCTGAATATCACAATTCACAACCTATTTATGTTCATGGTGCACATGCTCGAAAGTGCGATTTTTGGCTGCAGAAAATAACAGAGTTTTATTGGGATGGCGTAAGGGTATAGGAGATAGAACAACATCTTCAGCATTTACTACTTCAGCAAAAATAATTGCAACAACCCATGACGGTTTTATTCCAGGTTTTTTAATGCAAAATAGCTTTTGTCTCTTGCTAGATTTACTCATAGAATTCAGCTATCTTTGTAATTAGCATTTCATTTTAAAAAATAGAAATAAAAGTTGCAGGAGTAGATTACTATCGTTTCAATCTTCCAGTCATTTCCATGTTTTAAAACTCATATTGAGAAAACACAAAAAAGAATTCAAAGCAAAACAGTTACAACAAACAAAGCCATCGAAGGGTTTCAACAGATTGACCCTCATGTGCTAATGAGGTTGGTTAGAGGGTCTTTTGAGGGATGCATCTTGTTTAGTTGTTAGAGTTTTGCAGATTTGGCTTTTGTTTGAGGTCTCCAGGACTCCGTATGCAGTAGTTGCTATTTGTAGCACATCTTTCTATTTATAGTAAGTTTTGAGAGGCTCAGAGAGGGACCCCTGCTATTTTTAGAATTGGGGTATGGTCGTATGCGGCTTGATCATGTCAGCTCCTAGTTCAGACGGCATATAAAGATGATGAGTAATAATGGAGATATTAATATTTATTTGGCTAAAATAAATATTAATAATTTTGGGCTGATATTATTAAGTTATAATATAATTTTATATTATAACTTAAGTCACTTAAGTGAAGGGTCAAATTATCATAGATGGGGCCAAGTGAACAATTAATTTTAAAAGAATTATTTGTGCACCAACTATGGAGTTATATGTGAAGAAATTAAAAATGGGAATATATCTTTTATCCCACATTGGTCAGAAAAGTGTTTGAGCTCTCACAAGAAAAGAATAAAAGGGACTTAAGAGCTCATTCTCATGGTGATTATGTTGATTGCTTGATTTGATATCCTTTCTCCAGAGCATTGGAGTTTGCGAGAAACCAAAGGTTTTAGCAAAGTTCTGAGCTTATCGGCATTGGAGAGTGTTGCTTCTTCTTTGTAGAATCAGTCAGAGGGTGTGAAATATTCACCCGATATTGCTTATTGGGTTGGCTTCATACAGAGGTCAGCATTGTACTGATTGGAGAAATAAATTTCAGATTTTATTGATAGATTGAAGGCATATTTTATGACAGATTGAGGGCATCAGATTGAGAAGCTATTGGCTGTTTATAGTGGTTTGAAATCATTGATTTTTTCTAGTTCTTCATGTGCCCTACCTACTCTTCCATATACAATTCGGTCTGGTTGAAAGAGCCACCAAAATTTTAATAAAAAATTATAAGGAACGCCTAGGGCTACAACAGCGTTTGACACCGTCTCTTGAAGTTTTAATGTTGATTGGTGAAGGGTTTTATATTCTTGACTTTCTTTTTTGGCCAACACTTAATAAAAGGGCTTCTTCCACTATTCAGGTATGCCATTTGATTGTAACAAGTTTTTCCTCTATGAAATAATGAAGAAGAATAATTGAAATCTTTTGTTTCGTTCCTTAGTACTTAGTTTACAAATTTCAGAAGTTTTATTTTAGCATATGTATTGCTTTTTATGTCAAACCATCTCAAAAACACAAAAAAACTGGAAAACAATAAAAACCCAAAAACAAGCATAGTCAGTTCAGCAGATAGCGCCTTGAAGGGTTCTTACAGACATTGTGTGATGGCTTAAACAGATCACAATAGATGATACCTTGTATTAAGGATACATTACCTATGGAATTTTTTTGAGTTATGGTGAATATCATGAGACTTGATATTCTTGGTCAGACCATATCTCTGATATCATATTGAGGTGATATCTAAAATATTTGTTGAGTACCTAGTGGACATCATGAGACTTGATGTTGGTAGGCCAGTACTCTGAGTACATGGTGAATATCATGTGACTTGATATTCTATGTCTATTACTCCTAATATCATGAGATGATATCTCTATAAACTTTGATATTACATTAAGGTAATATATCTTTTCAGATTTTTTTGAGTATTTGGTGAATATCATGCGACTTGATATTCAGTGACCAATACTCTCAATATCATGAGATGATATTCTTATGAATCTATGAGTTATGGTCAATATCATTTGACTTAATAATCCTAGTCAGACCATATCTATGATATCACGGTAAATGATATCTTCTAATCCTAATCATGTGTTTAATCTTCCCTAGCTAAGAGGGAGTGTTGACGTTTTGTAGCTTCAGTCGGATAAACACTATGATTCAATACTAGTAAAGATATGTATATATATATTTAGAATATATGAGATGTATATAAACTAAAATATATATATATACAAATATTATTATTATGTAAATATTAGAGATATTATATATATATATATATGTATATATAATCATAATTGTCATTATATTAATTACATAATAATGAATAGACATGTCCCATGAAGGGACATGTCTCTTCTTGGCTCATTCTCAATATAAATGCAAGAGATTGTTGCATTTGGAAAACACATACAATTAGGACTGCTATTACATTTGCAATGATCCTAAAAACCTTAACAATTGTCCCCATAAGAGAGGTCTACTAGATAAGGCTTTTCAGAAGGAGATGGGAGACAATGCATATGAATAGATATCATGTTGCATTCATGCCAATGGTCATCTTTTTGACCTAGTGATATCACCATTTTGACAAGAAATGATGATATAATTGGTCAAAAACTCTCGGATCACACAAGTCCTATCTATGAGAATGTTGAACTTACCAAAAGAAATCACAAGAGCAAGATTCTTTTGCAACATCAAATAACCTTCCACACAAGGGAGTAGCAATGGAATTGCTATAATGCTAATATTGGTACAATAATATATAATGCAAAACCTAGGGAGGGAAAGTAAAAGAGAAGAATAAAAAATGAGATTTCAATTCCCTAAGTAAACTTAACCAACTAGGTGTGAAAAGGACTTGTAAAGGAAACAGGATGGATAATAGAACAAGTTACACCACCAGCCTTATTAGTGCAACTTATGGAGGAAAATTTAAAGAGTGAAGAATCAAAAATGAGTTTTCAATTCCCTATGTAAACATAAAAAAGTAGGTGTGAAAAAGACTTAAAAAGGAATTAGGTTAGATAGTAGATCCATTTACAAGGCCACCCTTATTTGTGCAACTTAAGGAGGAAAGTAAAAGAGAAAAGAATAAAAAATGGGTTTTGACAATAAGGCTTGATGAGATACCCATGCACAAAAGATATATTACAAGAAAGGAAAAAATGAAAAATTTCTAGAAATGAACTCCTCCACAAAATCGAGAAAACGTGAAAACTAAAAATATGCAAGTAAAGGAAAAAATTCTGGAAAAGTACTCAATGAAATACATAAAACACTAAAACTAAGCATATACAAGTAAAGGAAGAAAGGCTCGAGATGACCCTCCAATGACAACTTTATTCACACCAAGCATTGATCCCAAATGAAGATAATGAATTGATGCCGAAGGCCTATTGAAGAAGTCCACAACATTTTCCTTAGGAGGTAAATACTCCAAATTGAGAACACCATCCCAAGTGAGACATTGAATAAAGTGCATGTGGATATCAATATGCTTAATTTGTTGATACTCCATTAGGTTTTAAAAAATATCTATGGCACTTCAATTATTATACCAAAGAGTAGTGGAGGGATCAAAAGACAACCAAAGTTTAATGTTCCCTTCCTAGGTGATAGGCACATGAGCAAAGGTTGACCTATTATTTGAGTTCCTGTAGGTCAACAACATGGAGAGGGGACTTAGTCAAAGGGTCATGGACATTTAAATGGCAGTTCCCACTTTTTAGGAGGGATCCCTATTTTCTAGGGAATGATTAAGAGTTGGTTTCGGGGTGTCTATAGACCATATTGGATTATTTGAGGCCATATCCTAAATTTTAGGAAGGGTTCCTATTTTTTACGGAGGACTAGCAGTTGATTGGTTGACCACTCAGAGGATCATGGAGCAAAGTAGGATCCCTTTTGGGCAGTTTCAATTGATTGGAGACAATCTCCTACTTTTTAGGGCAGATCCCTAACTTTTAGGGGGAACTACCAGTTGGCCTGCAAGACTCATGCAACATCAATAATCAAGGTGCTTCAGACAAATTCTAGTTTTGAGTCCAGATTAGCATTTTATGAATAAATTGGGAAATATATAATTATTTCCTAAGATTTTTTTTTTAAAGAGGGGCAAACACTTTGACTTGGAGCTATGAACCGGTGAGGCCACAAATGGGGGACCTCATCCCGAATGTAATTTGAACCTTGCTGGTAAGAAGAACAAGACAACAACTTAACCATCACAACATGCCAACATTGGTTCTTCCTATGTTAGATTAAATAAATAATATTAAAGTGATTTTATAAAGTCACTTTACATTGAAATAAAATAAAATAAGACTGACACGTTTTCCTAGGAGTTGATGGTTATAAGTTGTTTTTAAAATGGTGCCAACTTTTATAATCACAAATAAGGCCTTGAGGGTCAATTTTACGAGGGGAAGCTCATTTTTAATGAAGTTTATTAAAATAATTGTGAGAAGTCCTAATTAGGGTTCGAACCACTTGGAGGAGGAAAAACGGAAATAAAAGAAAAGGCTGGGTTTCATTTCATTCCATCCAGGTTTATTATTTTGATTGCATATTGTGGAGAGAGCTCTGAGATCATGGTTTTCAGCAGATTGAAGCTTAAAGAACGAAAACTCTTGAGGTTGCAAGGCTGGACGTCCCCCCAGCTTCCTTGTAGTTTGTGTTTTCTTGATACACCAGCTGTTAGAGCATGTGGGCATCGAATTCTTTCAAAGGATATTGAAATTTGTGTGAAGAAGTGACTGAATTCTTTATTAGGGTTGCAGATCAGAAGGACTACAGATGCATTATATTTTGTGGAGTTTTTCTAGCTGTCACACATTGCCAGGAAAAGCCACATCCCATATAGAGGAAGAAAGTATTGTTGCAAACTAGGGTTTGAGCTGAATTTGAGTTCTGATTCAGATCAGGGACTGAGAGAGGTGGATTTGAGTGCTACACATTCCATTTCAGCTAGCCGGACATTTCAGACTTATTCTACATTTAGTAGCTGGCTGCAGGGTCTCGTTCAGTAGCTGATGTCAGCATTAGAGACAGCAGTCAGCACCAAAACATCAGGAATATTTGTGGATTGCAACAGCAGATGAGTTAGCGCAGGGATATCATCATTGTCCTATGAATTGCTAATGTACATATCTGATTCGTACATGTGGAGTTCGGGTAGGATGACTTCATTCTTGGAAGAATAAAATTCAGATTGTGTTTGCTAAATTATGAAGAAATTGACTGATTCGTTGGTTCCAGCATTAGGTAGCTTTTATGAGCTTTAGTTAGTAGTTTTATATGTTTGCAATCAGCATTAGCAGAAAAAAACCAAAAAAATCAGAAAAATATAAAAACACAAAAAATAGTCAAAATGTCCAAAAACAACAAAAAAATTAGACTTCCTTCAATACTCTGGCCAAAGTGAAGAAAATCAGTGAAAAACCAGGGTTATTGCATTGAAATCCTATCAGGGATCTTTCATCAAGTCAGATAATCTGTTGACTGTTAGGAATGCTTCCTTAATGCTTAGCCTTTATAAATGATAATTAGTTTTATTTCCACGAGACCATGCAATTGGACTGGAACCAAGGTCGTAGATAAAACTAGAAATAGAGTTTGAATCATCAACATTGCCAATCAAATGAAAGATAATAAGGCCCACAATCCAAGAAGATATTGATGAGCGCTGAATACCAAAATGTGAAGTGCCCTGGATGTAGAGTCCCTTTTCTGTATTTTTATAGAACTTGTAACTTTTGTGATTTCCTTCACATATGTTATACCAAGAAAATATGAAGTGCGGATCAACAACTACTGCCAATATTAATTATTAGAACTCCTTGTACATCAACTGATATTACTATTGCAATCTGTTGATCACTTACAAAATATCGATGTAAACAACAGATTGATCACTATCAAACATTGATGCAAATATCCAAACCCTCGTGTATTCATTTCAAATTTACACCAATAATAGATGCAATATAATTCTTAACTCACAAGTGTGTTAACAAGGTATGGTGTAAATAAAAAACACCACTAATAGGATGATTGTTACGACTAAGATAAATACTGTATTTATACAGACATTGAGGATAAAATTTGGTATGGTAGCTGCACAAGATGATACGTTGATGTGTATTGTTGCAAGATGATGCGGCTAGGTTTGTAGGTGTATGGCAACCTTCTTGGAAACCCCTCAAATTGTATGGTGACTTCACAACAGTAATTATAATTGTTGCCCAAAAATTCCCTATCGTTCATTTTCGGCCACAGTCCTGTTTTCCAATGAAATGCTCAAGTGTCGAAAACCCAGTGTGTTTTCGACCTCCTCTCTGCAGGCTCAGGATGTTTCTGCCTCTTGGTCCGAAAATTTAGTGTGTTTTCGACCTTCGCTCGAAAACCTTCTGTGTTTTCGACCCCTTTTGCACTTTACACTTCTCTGGCATTTGCAATTTTTCCCTAAGTGCGCAACTCCGATAGGCGGGTCCCAGTTCCTCATAGCCGTGCAAGTGCAGTAGAAATCTTGCGGTTGTCGCATGTTCGCAAGGAATATTCCTTGCCCTTGCGATCATGAGACAACGGTCGGATTGGGTTCTCAGTGGGTTTGCGTTTCGAGTAAGGTGGCATATTTTCTTCAAGTGCGCAACTCCGACCTGTGGGCCCGGTGGCTGGCTTTCCTCAAAAATCTTGTGGTTGTCGCATGTTCGCAAGGAATATTCCTTGCCCTTGCGATCATGCGATAAGATGACACCTATCGGTGGGCCCATTCTTCGTCTGCAAAGGTTAAAGCCCGGCGAAATCTCGTGGTTGTCGCTACACCGCTAAGGAAAGATGTTGCCTGTTTAAGCACGCGGTGTAACGACAGTCGTCGATCTTCCTTCCGATGCGACAAACCTTAACCACGGGTAGCATCTTCCGGTTAGTCGCATGATTGCATGTGCTCTTCCGAGCCCATGCGCCCATGCGACTAACCGCCTGTGGTTACGGTGGTTACAAGCCGGCAGCGTTGAAGGCAAGGGTCACAAGTTAACGTTGTCGCATGATCGCATAGGCCTTCCTGGCCGCATGCGATCATGCGACAAACGGTAAGCGGTCCGATTTCGAGCGAGGTGGCGGTTAGTGGTTAGCATCATGCGGTTGGTCGCATGATCGCATGGGCTCTTCCGAGCCCATGCGACCATGCGACAAACCGTCAGCGGATAGCGTGCTTTCAGGTGGTGTTGTTGTGGGTCGAGCCGATGTGGTCAACTCCTGTTGGGCCGCGTGGCAAGGTTTGACAGGTGGGATATTTGGCGGGGCCATGTGTCTTGCGTGGCGATGGTGGACTCAGCAAAGCTTCTCGCATGATCGCATGAAGGCCTTTCAGCTCATGCGATCATGCGACCATTGCTTTGTCAAAGAGATGTAGCCTGTTTTGGCGGACTCTCTTCCAAGGTAAACGTTGCGAGTGCGGGTAGTTCAAAAAATTTATGTCGCCAGGGCGGTTGCAATTAGAGGAATGTGCAGAGATTTTTAGGGCGCCGTTTTGAGTCCTTTCTAGTATGGGATCGGATTTTGCGCATTCATGGCAGTATGGGCTTGCAAGGGGGTTGTTGAATCTAGGCTTTTGTGTCTGCAGGTTGATCAATTCAGGGATGGACACGCAAAGAAATATCTGATCGGCCATGATATTTACAGAACACATTTATGATCAGAAGTGACCGATTTTAGGGACGATTATTATAATGCATATCTATGTAGCCCTAATTCGGAGATATTTTTGATTCTTGCCTGCGTGCAGGGGATGTATATATTCTTTTTTTGGAGCCTGTAGTGCTCAAAATTGGCCAATTGTAAAAAAGGAAAGTTTCTTTCCCCAGAGGTTATTGAAGGCATTCTTTCTGCTCCTTAACTTTCTGCGATTGTAAAATTCCCATTGATTATTCAAATATTGCAAGCATTCTGTGGCACTCTTGTTGTCCTCATGCTTGCTTGTTTGGATTATCTCTTATTGGATCAAAGTGTATGCATGATTTCAATGATATCTCAGGTGTCCTGATTCCTCTTGCTTTCTGCAATTTTGTGTGTTTCCTGTGTCTGATCTGATTTAGGTGTTTTGCGGGTATACTACAGCCCCTAGCAGCCTTGTCTCATTCCTACACCTAGTTGCAGAAAAGGATGTCTGTTTGCAGGTCATAGGTTGAGCCTTTGTTCAGACCCTCCTATGAAATACTTATGCAAGCCTATCTAGTGAGTTGTAACTTATTGGACCTGATTCCTTCATTGGTTTCATCCCTCTATACTAAGATCCAAACCCAAGTTCGGTGCATCACCTGGTAGGTAGATTTGCTTTCAGTTATTTCCCTTTCCATGCACTCCTTCTATCCCTTTCCCTCAAAAGTTTACTCTCTTGTTAAGAGCAAATCAGGGTGATTATCCAAGAGGAACCAGCCTAGAATCTGGAGGTCTCATCTCGGTTAGCAAAAGGTCCCACAACCTTGAGATGATTCTCATGTTATACTGGATTATCAAGACTACGAGAGCTTGAGATCAGAGGCGCAAATTCAGTGTATAACAATAATTACTACACAATGGAAACTACAAAGGAAATGATAGAAGAACAATCCAAGTTGAAACTTTTAGTTTCTTTGTCAATCCTTCAAAATTATTTCTTTACCAAATTGAAACTAGAGTTAATTGCAATCTTTATCATAATCACGAGTCTTGGATGAAATTGATTGAAAGGACAAGAGGGTTTTTGTCTTTCAATCCTAATGGGAAACCGACTTAAACCAACTTGTCATTGCATTTTCACTTGGTGACATCCTTTACACTTGAATTGCATGGTTTACAGACTTTTGCCCACTTTGGAGCTTGGAATGTGTGACTTAGATTGCTATATGCGATTGAACATGATCTTGATGAATCTAGAAAAGATGGTTGCTAAGTTATTACTAGTTACTTATTATATAGTTATAGTTTATTATGTCAAATAATATCATTTTATTTATTTTTAATCTATTTGAATACATCACAAATAGAAAACTGATATTTAAATATATTATATTTATTTTATTAATTTTTATGATATAACTATTATGATTATTGCTTATAAGTTTTGATATTTTGTATGTGTATATATTGTACCATCACACCCATATGAATCAAATCCTTGAAAAAAATGTCATATTCTAAATCCAAACTTTGAACCCATACCCAAATCTGATCATGAACTGACAATTTAAGTCTTAACAGCACATTACAGTCTATTTATTAATTAAGGGATTAATAACCCTTTATCAATATTGTAACTAGAGTAATATTATAGCTACATTAATTAGTTATTTAAAAATAATTAAAATTAAGGGCACTATAAAAAATTAAATATAAATATAAAAATTATGGTTAATAAATAATAAAATACTAGCAGAGGTTAAAAGTAAAAAATGGCAATAAACTTGAAAAAAGACTTCTAATAAGTTTATTGTCAACTTTCTTGATAAGGAGTCAGATTTATTGAAATCACAGTAGTAAAATTCATTCACTGAAAAAATCAGAAAATTAAAAGATGGAGATTTTTTTCAATTGAAATTTTAATTAAAGAAATTTTGGATTTCTTAAAAACGCAGAAATTGGAAGAAGAGAGAAAAACTTACTGTAATTTAAATTTAAAGGTGTCAATGATAACATAGAAACATAGAACTTTGAGTTTTTATATCTGATGGCGAATGGAACTTCAAACATTATTTGAAATTGGCAAAAACATAAATGAAATACTTGTGTCAAATAATTTGAAGGCAAACATTTCCTACCCAATGTTCATGGTTTACATTGTCTTTTATGAAAACTAGAAACAAATCTTGGTTTCTTGCATTGGTCAAGGTTACCATTTGTACAAATCAAATTTAGCACCTCTTTGCAAACTTGAAAGCTATAAAATTTTAATGTTTGAATGCATTCTCACTGCAGATCTCAAAACTTTAGAAACTTTGAGAGAAAAAGCCTCGGGGAACAAATTAATAGCAGCTTGTTCTAGACTTTAAACACTCCTATAAAATGGCCTACTAGTTATTGGAGAACCTTACTTTGAATCAACAAGCTAGATGTGTGAAGGCATTGAACAGTGAATGATGACATGTTATTAAACAAACAAATACTCTAAACAGTCACTAATTATTTTCTAGAAATTTGTGATTGTATCTTGCATTTGGATGTTATTTCCTTCCCATACCCGAAGTCTGAACTTGCAGTCTGAATGAGCTGAGCCGAGCCGAAGTTTGAAGGAGCAGTCGTGAGAGTCACCATTGCTGCTTCCGGACACGAAATGACAAGGTAATATGTGTTCAATCAAACAAATGAAGACAGAATGCATGTGAAAACCATATTCTGACTAAATATTTGACCTTTAAATTCAAAAACATCAAAAAACTGAGCATACCCCATGATTTGGCTGATTAAATTGTGATTTTTCACAACTGTTTGGTAAAAAATCTGCAAAAGATCAGTGCAGGCGATTTAATAATTAAACCTCTATTTTTAACAAGGAAAAATCACCAATATATGCGATTCAAGTATTCTTGTATTTTTTCAGGTGTTTGCTTCAACAATTGTAACCATGTTCTCCAATATTATTGACTCGTTTCTTTTACAAGAAGTGGAGATGACAAAGCTTGGTTGAGATAGTATGAATAAAAGGTAACTTTTGCAACTGAAATCATTTCCTGTCTGAAAGATAAGGCCTAAAAATGATGTTATACTGCCGATTTTAATTTAAAACTTTAATAACATTGCATCAACTTGAGAAAATCTTTCTAGAATGATGGTCAAATGAAGGAAATTTAAATATCAAATATTCAATATTTAAAAGTAAATTAAAATACCAAGGCAACGAATTCTTAAAAATAAAAAGCACAACCAAAACACTCTTTGATATTGTATATGATAAACATGCAAAGATGCTTGTGTGTATTTGATATTGTAACCAACCCTTGTGTGTCTTGGGTTTAATTATTAATAAGATATCCTCGCTTGGTTATAATGAGATTTCATGACAAATCTTACATGGAGAAAGTGGAGTGACTAGATAAAGACTGGGCAAGTGACCAGAACGTCATTATCTGAGTTGAAAGTAGACGTCCATGGCATCATGAATAATTCCGATTTGTTCATGAATCGTGGACCTCCTTAAAACAGCCTGGTCCAATTTAGTGGCATGGATCTTCAGGAAATATCCTTTGGCCATCTTCAATATACTCAGGTCCTACTGGATTCTACTGTTTTATAGCCAGGGCCTCAGAGATTGGGACCCAAGGTCACAAAATATGTCCACTTTTGTGCTTCGCTATACCTTTGCAGAGAGACTGATAAGACTATATATGGCATCATTCTGATTTTCCACAATGATGTCAATAGATTTACCCTCTTGTGAATGGCAGAAGGGTGCTCCTAAACAAATCTACTTAATATTGATCTTAATCCTCAATTATTTTAGGCCAGGTATAACTTAGATATTATGGATTCATTTTTTCTTTCAGAAAATCTTTTTTGCATCTCTTGCATGATTCTATTATTTCTATTACCTTCAACTATAAATAGGCTATCTAAAGATAATCTAAAAGACAAGTTTTACAATTAAAAATCACTATTTTTTGTGTTTGTAGGATTCTAGCTCTTTTGTTTATGCTTTTGCTAATATCAACTTTTTTATTTTCAACAGCAGGCTTCTGGTGAACCTTCAGATCCACTCTTCAAGCATGAAGATGTATATGACTTCTTGGAAAATATTGGTATAATACCCCATGGACAAGATGGCTTATCCTCAGAAAATTATCTTGACGAAACTTTATGTGGTGAAATGGATGATGATAGCGAGTTTATATCTCCAGATGCCATTTTTTCAGATACCTCAAGAGAAAAGGGAATGGCTAATTTCATTGACAAGGATTTCACAACTCTATGTGATTTATCTGCTAAATCACCCAATAGAATCCATGATAATAATAAGACTAACAATTTATCTGGTTGGGAGGCATCAACAATGTCAGACTCACAAACAGATGCATGGGCTTGTAGTGCTCAGGCAAACAAGGAAACTGGTGATCAAAAATCAGCGAGTCAATTGAAAACTGCTACTGGGTGGGACACCAACTCACCTGAAAGGGAATGTGACTGCCTAGGTGGCTGGAGTGAAAAAGTGACTGCATTGCAGGCATCAAAGGATCCAGATTTTCCTCCAGGCTTTTCTTCTGTCAAGGGCAGTTACAAAGAAGAGGCAGTTCCATTGCAACAAATAGAGAGTGAAACCAGTTTCCCTTCCAGTACTAATGTTTTGAAGAGCTCTACATGGAAAGACTATGCAGATGAACAAGGTCAACACGAACTGTGTTCTTGTGATATCAAGTATGATGGTGATAACACATTGAAATCTAAGCTGAGAAGTGCAAATTTAATCCTTGGACAAGGATCACCTGGTGGAATTCAGTGCGAAGCACATAACAGAAGTACTTCACAAGATCTAGAACAAGGACAAAGAACATCTGAAGAGGCTCAAGCTATTCTGTGGAGTGTGGGTCAGCAAGCAGATGTTTCAGAAACAAGCTGCACAACTCCTGAGGCAAGATTTAAAGAGGCACACAATACAAGGAGGATGGATCAAAGAATATCTGAAGAGACACAACCTACCGGGTGGAATGCTGATCAGCATGCAGAAGTTGCAAAGACAAGCTGGACAACACTAGAGACAAAGGTTGAAGGACTCAGCGGGGCCAGATCCTTGGAGAAAAATGTGTTTGAGCAGGAGCAGGTAGGTCATGATAAAACTAGGGAGCCTTTCAGGGCTGGTAATTTGGCAAGACCTGTCCAGACTAAACTTAAAGGAGAGCGAGACGAATGCAAACTCACTTCCTCATTTACAAGAGATAAATTTAAGCCAACAGGTGCAAACCTAGTCCCAATTGGGATAAGATCGCACAAAAGAGCTCAATCAAAATCATGTGAGAAAAGTCCTGTATGGGAGTATGCGCAGGATCAAGCACCATCATTAGAGATGCAACAAAAGAACTGGGGATTAAACTGTAATGTGAAAGAAGATAGTTGCAAATCTTTCATGGCTTCGGAACCCGATGGAAAATGCAAATATTCAGAGAACAATGCTCAAAATGCATTGCTTTTGGGGGAAAATTCCAATGTTATTGTAGATATTCACACACCAAGAAGATTTGGTGAGGATGTACTCATGAATAGTAGTAGCAAGCTGGAACCAGAGAAAAATGATGTATTGACTGAGAATAAAGCTGCAAGATCCAGCTTGGAATCATCTGGTTGGGGATTAGAAAATCAGGATGACTCTAAGACGTGGACAATGCTAGAGACAAGGGCAGAAATACTCAGCGAGGACAGATCTTTAGAGAAAAATGTGTTTGAGCAGGAGCAGGTAGGTCATGATAAAACTAGTGAGCCTTGGAGCACTGGTTATTTGGCAAGTCCTGTTTGGACTAAACTTCTTAAAGGAGAACAAGATGAATGCAAATTCTCTTCCTCATTTAGAAGCCATACATTTAAGCCAACAGGTGCAAACCTAGTCCCAATTGGGACAAGATCACATGAAAAAGATCAATCGAAATCATATGAGAAAAGTCATGTAGGACAGTATGTGCAGGATCAAGCAACATCCTTAGAGATGCAACCAAAGGAGTTGGGATTAAACTCTCATGTGGAAGAAGATAGTTACAAATTTTGCATGGCTTGGAAACCTGATGGAAAATGCCAATATTCAGAAAGCAATGCTCAAAATGCATTGCTTTTGGGAGAAAATTCCAATGTTAGTCTAGGTCTTCACACACCAAGAAGATTTTTTGAGGATGTCCTCATGAATGATAGTAGAGATCCAGAAACAGAGAAGAATGCTGTAATGACTGAGAAAATAGCTATGCAATCTAGCTTGGAATCATCTGGTTGGGGATTAGAAAATCAGAATGACTCTACTACATCTGGTTGGGAATTACCGAGTCAGAGTGACCCATCTCCAATATCTAGTTGGGAATTACCAAATGAGAGTGAGCCTCCTACAATTTCTAATTGGGAACTACAAAATCACAGTGTGTACAGACGAAATGAAAAGATGTGCATGATGGAAAGCATAGAAGATGTAAGGCCTGGCAGTGACAAAAGTGCCATTTCTTCTCTGAGGTCCACAAAAAGGGATTGGGTGTATCTGACCCATAAAAATGGGAGAGCCAGAAGTTCAAGAATTACTGAAAGTCTTACAGGAGTAACTGACAGACCTTCCAAACTGCACAAAATTTTTAATGAAATCAATCCATTAATGCATTTGAAGAGGACGATTCTTAATTATGGCAGGTAATAAATTATGTATCTTTAGTTAGTGTATGCAACCTAAATAAAATTTCCAATTCATTACACTTCTATTGCTATCATGCAATCCAATTGTATGCCAAGCTTTTAAATGGACTGGCGAGGCTTGATTTATCAAGACTTTGGTAAAAGGATTGAAACCTAAATACATAAAAAATTTGAACATGTAAGGTGAGTGGTAAAACAATCTTTATCAAGACTTTGGTAAAAGGATTGAAACCTAAATACATAAAAAATTTGAACATGTAAGGTGAGTGGTAAAACAATCTTCATCAAGGCTTCTACAAGGTTGGTCTTATACACCAAATTGGTGTCTACTTGGGGATAAACTAAAAAATTACCTTCACCTTTCCCTTTACTATGTTCTTGACATTCAATGAATCAGTATGATTAACCTAACAATATTGGCATAAAATATCGATCATCAACGCTACCACTGGCATGTGTGGGCATGAATTCGTGAAGTGTTGTGCAAGCTTCCTACAAATTTTATAGATCTTTGATGACCTCAAGGAAATGAATTAAATGGTTTTCTTCAGTTAGGAAAGAAGTTTATTTTCTGTCCATACTGAATGCTGTATTACACCTTAGACAAGTAGGTTGCAAGATACACATTTTCCCTGACATCAACTTTGGTAATTATGACAGCTACAGAAGTGGGGACAGATTACGGCCCGAAGATGAAAGGGAAGTTCTTGAAAGAGTTCTTATTCACCATCCAGACGCAGCAGCAAAGATAGGTTGTGGTGTTGACTTCATAGTGGTGCGATTCTGCCCTGCTTTTTCTCTGCGCTTTTACAACTTATTTTCTTGCACAATCTTCTAAACAACCCTTCTTGTTAGCTGATGTGAGTTTTAGGTAACAAGAAGTCCGATTTGCTTTCTATACCTTTATATCTATCTTTAGCATTTCATATAAACACGGGGATACAAACTAAACCATGTAAAGGATTTGTAATCGGACAACTTTCTGAAGCATCTTAAGTTCTGTTAACATCAGTTTCCAAAAGGGGTTTTAAGTCCTGAAAATTCATCAGTTACATTTCCTGTGTTTATGTTTTGAAATTTCAGATCTCAAAGTCTTTTGGAGACACGGAGAACAGAGAAGATAATATAAACATATTCAGAAGATTTAACAATTTGATTTACATTAGTATGTCTCATTAAAATATATAATTATAACAGTATCACTATTAAGGATTTTTTCTTTTATAAATAATAAAAATAATTAAGATTCCAAAACACATAATAAACCCAAGTTCTAAAACAGGAGCAAGAACTGTTTGAAAATTCTGAAGCTGTATTTGTTTGAAAAATCAGTTAACACAGTATTTTTAAAATAGCTTCTTTTTAGGCACCTAGTACTTCATGGTTATTTTCTTTGGTCTGAAACTCTATTTTCTCACACTGCTTTCAGGTTGACAACCACGAAAAGTTCTCTTCAACTAGGTGCTTCTACATTGTAAGAAAGGATGGCACCAGAACAGACTTCTCATATTTGAAGTGTTTGGAGGGCCTTGTTGAGAAGAAGTATCCAGATTCTGCCAAGCATTTCATAGAGAACTATATCAAAAGAAATTAGAAGTGGAGATTGAGAATGCCCATTTGAATCTCAGACGTGGTGGCCAAATTTTCTTCCACTGGTAACAGTAGGGTGTGGTGCTGCGTAAAAGTTCAACCCGGGCAATAAAATCGAACGTCATGTTCAGCCATATAATATTATTTTTCTGATTTGTTGAGAACATTTGCAGACGATTTACATGGCCCTTGATGAAAATGCTAGATTTCAAATGTGTAGGTGGAAATTCGTGTGGGAGTGTTTTATCTTCACAGTAGAAGAGTTTTGATATTCTAAATCGTTTCCCAATCCCCCTGTTATGGAGTAGTGGCAGGGTGGTTCACGTGGACTGCCTTCTATTCTATCCATAGCAGAGAGTTTAAAATATTGCAAGCAACGTAGGAAATGGAAGACATATCTCTTCTGTTTAGGAGTACGCACCTCCTCAAAGCAGGAAGGAGAATTTGTGACTAGGCTAGTAATTTTTAAGTTTCCACGTGACTTTCCCTAATGTTAATCCAAGTTATTAAAATGATATGCATACAACTTCGCATGAAGTAATAAATGATAGTTGTGGGATTGATTATTGAACAATTAAATGTTAATTAAGAAATTAAGTAATAGATAAAGGATACTTGACCTCTACGAACTATGCAAATGAATAAATTGTTATATTTGTTAAAAACATATAAAAAAAATCATGATAAATTTTAATCCAAAACTCCATGATTTGATACAATCCAATGATCACAATTCAAAGCTTCATATTATTTGTTTAAGTCTTTTGTTTTCTTATTTTCAAGAATAAAGATAAGTTCTATGTATGTCAATCAGAGCAGAAAAGAAGTTAAATGCAAGAAAGAGTTAATAATCACTTCAATAGTTTTGGACATTGCCTAGAAATTAGTGTATACTATATGGTGTACATTTTTGAGAAGAAAGGGTGAGAGCTCAGTTGAGGTCAGCAATGGAAGCATTCATTCTTGGGCTATTTCAAAATGTATTGTTTGTATCTATCAGTGGAAAGTACATGACAAGAAATAAATCAATTGCTGGACTCTTGCACGAGGGAAGTTACTAATGTCAAAGCAAACAAGGAGAATAGAGAGACCAGTCAAAGAATGAAGTGACATGATGTAAAATATTGACATGCATTAAGTAGAAAGAGGTTAAAATATATATAGGCTTGAATTTGTAGTGTATAAACAGCTCATGAAAATGCCAAAGGTTTCACATTTGATTCAACATTTCTATCAAATTTAAGGTTTTGTTACAGATTTCAGTCCTCTATTAATAGCTGCAAAATGTAAACAAATTTATAATGTTTGATTCCAGTAGCTTTCGTTAGTGCCAAAGGATAGCAGTTGTAGTCAAACTCAAATGCATATTTTATAGTTACAACAAGCAGTGCACCTGATGAAGGAGAGTAACTTAGGAAAAAAATTAAGAATATCCCTAACGTCTATTGGCATGTGCCAATATAATGAGCGGTTAGATTTTCAAAGTAAGATTGTTTATTTTCCGCTAAGGTGTGCATCAAATAACAGGGAAAATGGGTTCGGACACAATTGATGACATTGTTAAGGGTGTGCTTGTTTATGGTAGTGTAAATCAAAGTTGTATATATTTGGGTGCACTCATGTATGGAGGATGAGTGAATCAAGTTAAAGATAAGAAAGTTATTTTCAGGTTTATAGTTGATTGTGGAAGATGGTTGAAAGTATTAGTCTAACATTATATGTTGGGGTGTGTGTATTGGTCAAGTTGATAATCAATTGTGAGGTGTGTGCCTTAAGAAAGGGAAGAGGTATCTAAATTGAAAATTGGAAAATTGTTTTGATAGGTGCACACTTTAAAGGGGATTTGGATAAGTTTTTTCCATTAAAAAATGTATGCACTTGTATAAAATTTTAAAGTAAAGTTTTAGTTATCAAATGGACAGTTTGACATAGTAGAAAGTTCTTTGTTAAGGTGTACAATAATGAGAGGTATAAAGACTTCAAATGAATGCTTTAATTGGTGTGCATAGGGAAAATGTTTGGTCACAAGTTTGAAAATTCATCATCCTATATAGTTGTCCATGCATTTCTAATGATAGGATATGGGGCTACTTCAATAATTCAAATTCAAGCCAACAACATTTTTTTAAGTGCATACATCTGAATAAGCAATTTAAAATGGAAAATCTTTTGGAGAAGTGTACATTTGAAAGTGCAAGTTCAAATTGCAGAATGTTGTTAATAGTTGCATGACCAATTATTGCAATTTCAACGCTTAGTTTAAATGTTGAACTGTGTCCTTATGCAAAGACATGATTGAAGTAAAATCAAGTTATTTATTATGAGGTGTTTGCTTATGTAAGGTTTTGTTCAAGGTATGAACTTAGTATAAAATGCTTGCAATAATGTGCACCTATAGAAAGGAGCAAGTTGGAAAAGCTTGTGTTATATGTAGAAGGGTGTGCCTATATTAAGCTTATTGATCAAACATGTAAAGGGGTGTTCTTATGATTAGGCAACTACGTCTTTTTATATCTTTGCTTTTTCAAAATAGATCAAATGTTAATACAAAGTCCACATTCATAATCAAACTTAGAATAAATAAATCAAAATATCAAAACTACAAAATTTTTAAATTTTAAAAAAATAGACTTTATACAAAGGTTTGTCTTGAAATCAAAGTTTTCATCAATTGACTTCAACAAGCTTTCTTATCATTACTAGTAAGGACTTTGAATTTCAAACAATATGGGCTGCCACATTTTAATTTTGGACTTTAACATGTACAACTAGAGTTTTTTTATTAACTTTTTAGAATTTCACATTTAAAATCTGTGTTATTTTCTATTCATAAGTCACTGTAAAGAATCAATAGAATGAATAAAGGATTTGTCATATTTAAGCATCAAAATTTTGGAGCTTTTAGAAAATAGCCATTGTTGCATCTAGCTAGGTTTTCCTTGAGCAAATTTTTCAATATTTTCATGGGGTTTGCTATTTCATATCAAAATATTTTTAAATAATCTTCATTCAAAGTTGCATGTTTAGATTTTATATTTTAAACCCGTATTGAAAAGATCCAATTTTGTTTTAAGCCTTCATCATTTTCAAAGAGGAGCATATGTGAAAAAGATTATTGATAGTCAATGTTATTAATACCCCGTGCTATTTTTAGTGATATCTATTTTTATCTTGATGTTTTATTTCTCAAACCTATTTTAAGGAATCTATTTGTGAAACACTCATATGCAAGAGTTGTGACTTCTAATTGTTAGTTTTTAGTATTCTCTATTGTTTGTAGAGTTTAGTTTTAGAATTAGTATATAGGATTTTGTAAGCACTTAGTTCTTTTGTTGTAATTTCCATTAATAATTTAATTTTTTATTGTAATTTCCATCAACAATTTAATTGGAGATTTGCAAAGTTTAATTTTGAAATTAGTGGATCTAAGGTTCAAATGAATGATTTCCATGTGTCCCAATATCATGCTTGGGCATGGGGTAGTTGCCAACTTCTCCATCATTTGCTATATAATGGGGTTCCAATCATTTTGGACATAGTTTCTTGGGAATAATTAGAAGATTTCAACAAGTAGAAGCCTTGTGAAGTTAATATGAGCTAGTATATGATATAAGGAAGATATGATTAAGAGCACATGAATTTATGAACGTGTATGCAATTACACGAAAAGAATGAAGTTTTGCAGTGTTTACAAGAGATATAGAGAGCTACCCAATGGAGATTGAAAGTAGTTTGCAAGATTTGGAGATAGATTTTTTCGCCAAATCTATGCAAAGCCCTAAATTGTGATTTCGAGGTATTTAACTAAGAATTCATTATTAAAGCAGTTTGGATTCCAAGAGTTCTAGATTTGGAACATATGAAGAGAACTTCAGTACAACACAGTAGTCACAGGAGCATACATTGGCAAAGAAAATAGTAGATAACACAATAAAGAAGATCCTAAAGGATACAGGTATGACTGAGCATGAATTCAACATTGCGAAGTAGACAGTGACAACTATTAGGGATATAGGACAGAAGGAAGTGTTGCCAGTTCCATCCTTGACAACCCATGCAGCCCCTGTTGAGGATATTCAAAATGTTGATGAAGATATTGTAGAATTGGATGTGCCAACAGTGAGAAAATCTACTAGATCCACCTCTACTACATCGACTAAGAGAGTTAAAGAGATGGCAAGTGGACCAGGCAAGAGGCAGAAAACCATCTTTTCTCTAGTAGAAAGGATAAGGACATCAGAAGATAAACCACAAGCAGATGAAGAGGTAGGCAACAACAAAAAGAAGCATTGGAAGCCTAAGATTGATAAAGTGAACCCTTTGATCATTAATGAAGGAGATTTCATCAAATTGAATAAGTATTATGAGATGTATAACAATTTTGAGAGGTTGAATCTTGAGAATGCAGTTGTCAGACACATGATTTTTGCTGACAAGAAATTTGAAGACATAAAAGACAAGATTCCAGATAATCTCTATGAGAAGTTAGTGAACAGGAAAAAGAGAGCAATAGAGGAAGACAAAGGCATTAGAGAAAGATATGTGAGGAAGCTTTGTGAGACAAAAGATGAAGACCACTTCAAAGAAAGCATGAAAAACCTTAGCACACATCTGAGAAGGAAAAGAAGGATAGTTCTGATAATGGGAGGAAATTATGAAGAGATCAATAGAGAAACCGAGGAAGTGGTTGTAAAGGTAATGACCTCTGGACCAGAAGAGATATCAGTGAATCTGAATCAGCAGTAGAAGTAGAACCACAAACTGAATCATCACCAGTTCTGCCACCCTCCATCAACATTGATGATGAGTCTATGAATATTGAAGGCACAAACATCACCATAGACAGAAGAGAACCCATTTGATGACCAAGGAGAAGATGTTGGCAATTTGCTAGAAACTATTGAGTAGAAGGATGAAGCAGTAAATAAGGAGGACAAAGTAGTAGAAACAAGAGAAGAAGAGAAGAAAGAAGAATTACAGGTTAAGATAGCATAGGAGAAGCATGCAGTGCAGGGAGAATAGATTAAAATAATTTCACAGTAAAAGAGTACAACATAAAATCTATCTAGGCCACCCATGGAATTAGCTTTAGCTTGGGAGCTGAAGTTGATGCTGATGATCAAATAGAGTTGATCTCATCTCTAAATAAAATCATTGGAAAGAACAAGAAAGTGAAAATCTTGGAAGGAGTGTTACTTGAAGTAACCATAAAACTTTAAGGAGTTATATCAACTCAAGTTAGTGAGGTTGATCCCCAAGCCAAAGCAAAAGAGGTAATGAGAATTTTTGACAGTGAATTTACTAATCTATCAGATATTGCATCAGTTAAAGCTCAAGCTCAAGCACGTCATGATGCACACTTATTTCAAGTCACTTATCAAAATATTAGGAATGATTTGGATAACTTGGACATATGTATAAAAGAGTTAAGGAAATGCTTAGAGAGAGGAAAAGCATTGTACAACTAGTGTACACTATCACACAGCCACACATCAGAAATTTTAGAGAAGATGAGGATCAAAGATGCAGAGTTGCAAGCCACAGTGAATGATTTGCAGAGTCCTAATGTGAAAATCACAGATATTGAGAAGAAAATAAGCAAAATCTATGATGAGATAAGACTTCTTGACAATGAAAAATAAAGAAAATTGAAGAGAATCGCTCTACTCGGAGAGCATCTAACAATGAAGATATGTAGAGAATCAATTGGAAGAATATCTTTCATCAAAGACATCGTATGGAAAGTTTGCATATTCAAACCTTAAGGCAGTTGAGATAGCGTCCTATGGGCTATGTGCATTACTCAACATTTTTTATTCAATCAAGAAGACATAGGACACACAAATAGATAATCTGAAAGAAAATTTTGTAGATTGTGTAACAAGTCTTCCAGCCTTGAAATATTGAAATCAATGAGGTAAATCAAATTTTGACATACTTATACATATAATTGACACCTTTGTCATTGTTGTCAAAGGGGGAGTAGTGTAGTATGAAAATTGTATATATGAAGAAGATATAGACATGTGGAATAATATGGAGTATAATCTTAGGGGGTATCATTTTAGAGAAATAAGTAGACGTATGATCCACAAATTTTTGTAATGGCCGAATGTTACACCTTTTGAAATTTTGTGATAAAGTTTTTTTGGGGGGACTCAGCCAATTTTCCCATATGTTGCCACCAATGACAAAGGAGGAGATTGTTGGCAATTTGACTAAGTAGGATATCACAATGTTGTCATTATGGCAACATATATTCAGCATTGAGACAACATGATCAGAGGAAGAAGTTATGTATGAGTGTGCATGAAAATTGTCCAAGTATAACAGTGTTTACCAGTCTTCATAGAGACTGTTTTGATTAGCGATGTTCATAGAAGTAGGTTCAGTGCATGCACACTTGAACATAGATCATTCTATGTATATCAAAGCTACATCGAAGAGTGCAAGTCTGTACGGAATGTACAGAAAGAGATATCGATGTTTTATAGAAACAGTGTTGAGCCGACCAAAACAGAGAAACGATCAGAATATGATTATATTGAGTTAAGAGATTATTTTTTTTATCAAAATAATGACTTAACTAATTAGGGATGACATCCTAGATGTTAACCCTAAGGCAACATGTAATGACTTTATGTTTTCAGAAGAGTATAATGTATTGTAAGCCGACAGGAAAGTTATTTTGTAATAACTTGTATATAAGTAAGAAAAATGTAATGCGAAGATAAAGAAGTTGACATATGATAATATATGATGCAAAATTGTAAGTTGTAAGAAAGAAAAGAAGCAAGTATTGTACATCAGTGCGAAGAGCCTATAAAGCTAGATCAAAATAATAAAGTTATTCAGCAACAGTAAAAGGTTTTTGTATTCTACCTTTTGTATATGAAGTTATCATTGTATATTGCATGTTTGGGCAGTGAGCTCATCTTGCATACATCTATATTTTTTAATAGAAAAACCTAATAGGGTTGAGGCTTCTAACAAGGCCTAAGTCCTTTAACCATGACAAATACACTATACAGATGTAATAGACTCTTAACAGGGTCAATATCCTTAACTGGGTACTTTTGGATCAATTGTGGGTATCATCCCCACTGGGGTTTTCCCTTGGCCAGGGTTTCCTCAAGAAAAAACATGGTGTTATGAGTTCATTCATTTTATTGTTATGCTTATTGTTCAATTTACTTAGTTTAGTTTCTTATGCAAGCTACAAGTTAATTTCATATATCCATAATTAGGCAAAATTAAAAGTTTTTGAAATACTAATTCACCCTGCCCCCCCTCTCAGTATTTCCTATTTCTAACATTGTATTCATAGTATTACAATTTGATTCTATTTTTAAAAAGGAAATATCTTATTTGTATGTTTGTGAGTTTGAATAGATTCTTAGTTTAGTTATTTGGCGAGAACTTTGAACTTGGGACTGCACCAAGTGGTATTAGAGCAAGGTTTCTTGTTAAGAGGAGGTGATAAGCTACATATAAGTTGAATTGATAGGTATCCCTAAGGGTCTAGGTATTGTTTGTAGGTTGTGAGGAGTCTTGTGAATACAACAAGAGGAGACACAAGATTCAATAGAAGGGTAAGTTCTTTGGAACCCAACAAAGTTGAGTTCAAGGTTTATTATGAGAAATATTCAAAGCAATATTCCCCTAAGAAGATGAGTCCCCATGTTGCAATAAGTGTTTGAGAAATTTTAATGAAAGATGAGTTGAAAGGATTAGTTGTGGATTCGGGGAGAAGCCTAGATAATGTAAAAGAACATGTGGATAGTGATGAAAGTGAGGTTGGTGAACAAGAAGAAAACAAAAACCAATAGATTTGAAGGGGAAGAACATTTCTTGAGAATCATTGCCAAGATTGGTAAGGGTAACCAAATGGAAGTCCATTTTTTGGGGAACCTTAAACCCTGAAGAGTTGTAGACTAGATAGGGGAATTGTGGAAGTATTTTGAGTCAGAAGATTTCTATGAGGAACAAAGGGTGAAGCTAGGGGGGAAAAAAAACTTAGAGAGTGTGTTTCTCTTTGGTGGAGATAATTATATAGAGTAAACTAGTTACAAATGGGGAGAGGTGAGGATAACTCGATGGACTTAAATGGTGGCCAGATTCAAGGAAAAATCCATTCCCAAAGATTGTAAAAGAGTTATTCAGAAGGCCTCAAAACATGATATTGAGAGGCATGAGAGCTAAATACTATACCAAATAATCTTATAAATTGAATATTAGATCTAGAAGGCATGGAGTGGATAAAGAAAAGGTGGTCAAGTTCTTAAATTGATTGAGATTTGGTATTCAAGATCAAATTTGCATGTTGGTGGTTTTTAAAAATTGAGGCTTTAAAGAAACAATATCCAAAAGCTAGAAAAATAGTTCTAGGGGATGGAGGATAAATGGCAAGAAAAAGAGGAAGAGAAAGTAGTAGTTAAGGGAATAGGTTTATGAGGAAGAATACAAACCCCAATGGAATAGTGAATCCATCTGGGAAACAAGAGGAAGAGAAAATGAGAGGACAAGGTAGTAGCAATAGAGGATTCTTTGGGAAATGTTTTAGTGTTGAAAACGTGGTCATAGAGCCTTTGAGTGCCCATAATTACCGCGGGAAGGTAGTAAGAGGAGCACACCTGGAAGTCATCTAAACCTAAAATATGAAGATTATGTGGCATTATCCAAAGATGCAAAAGACCCAGAGGATAGAGAGTCTTGTCACAACCCCTCTATAGGCTAATATATACAATTCTCCTATATTGAAAATTTGCTTGATAAGTGTGTTAGCATGTTGTTTTTCATCATTATACATGATTTTACTTTAGTTTGATTTTAAACTTATTAAGATGATGTTTGTTGAAATTTTTGAGTTGAACTATTTTGTGATCTATAGTATTAACTAGAATTCCTATGCGAGTTGATTTCAAATATACATAAAACTTTACGAATAATTAATTATAGAATTAGAATAGACATTGAATTAATTGTTATTAATATAATCACTAGACATTACAAATAATTAGAAATAAATATTAAAATGAAATACATAATATAATGATTAATAATAAATATTAAATATAATTATTTAATAACGTAATTAATAAAATTAGTGTTAAAAAAATATAAAAATAAATAATATAAACATTAATAAAATAGGAAAGACTTGATTATTATGCATAATTTTAATTTTTTGAACTTGGGGAAATTCAACTCATTAGTAACACCTGCACAAAATGTGTGAGACATATTGAGGCCATTAACATTTTCTTGGATATAAAATGCTTAGCCAATGTAATTGAATTATTTCTATTTAAATTATTTTGTGGTGATAATTAGATTTCCAATTTCAAATATTCGTGAAAAATTCTTATAAATTATTTACATATTAAACTCGATATTCAAATATTTCATTAAATAATATAATAGTATTAAGAGTGAATAAGCAATAAATAATTTAAACAAATTAAATAATGTATTATAAGATATTGTAAGTAAATGAGGTTAAATAATATAACGAAATAAGGAATTAAAATAGGAACAATATAAAAAAATTAAATAATATAACTAAACCATATAAAAATACACCATGTCATGCAAATAACTATAAGTTAAATATTAAAAACACAAGTAATTCAACCAATTCATTGGGTATGAAGCTCATACAAAACAACTCGATATGAATAGGGATTATATAGTCTTTCTATAAAATAATTCAACCCTACTCAATAACCAAGGATATAAAACAAGAAAGGGGAATTTTATTTAAGCATGGTTGCATTTGAAGGGGATTGAATGTAACGGGAGAAGTGTGGCAAGAGAAGAAGGGAGAAAAAATGTAAATCCATCCATGTGGACACACAAAGATCACAAAACCTGATTCAAAGAAAAGAATATAGCTACAAACCCTACATTTTGTGCTCACAGCTTGAGAATTGCCGACAAAAAGAAACCGATAAATAGGGTATGAAAGAAATGGATGGGGGGAGGGGGGCTTTCAATTGAAGAAGAAGACAACAATTGGGTGGAAAAAGAAGAAGAAAGAGATAACGGTGTTTTTAGTGAGTATTGGTGTTTTCTATCCTTCAAAACATGTCAAGTATGTTAGTTTTCTTTTGTTTCAAAAGAAATAGAGAAACCCTTGTTCATTAACAATTAATTGGTGATGTATTCTGTCTCAAAGGAAAATCCCACAATTATTTTCTTAAGGATGGTTACTTCAGTTTACTATATAATTTTATCATTCCTTATTCAATATGTAGCTTTATATCAGGTTAAATTTTTGAAAAGTTCAATTAATTCATAGGAGGGTTACTTTTCACCTAGTGTAGATGTTGTTCTTGTTGGAGATTTTCTAGCAAGCTAGTGTTGACTGTATGTTTGTCATTGATGACAACATATGGTAAGCAACGTGCGTGGAAGCCTTATGGAGAAAGCCTTGAGTATATGGTTCTTAGATATGTTATCAGCATGATATCATAGACACAAAGGTTGATTCTGAGTGAAGATAGTTATACAATTATTTATATTAGTAGTGTTCCTGACAGTGTCCCAAGAAGAGTTCTGTATGTGATCTGCAGTACGATTATGATGGAGCCTTGCACATTTATATTTATGTTGTAGACATGTTAGTGAAGCTATGTTCATGGACACAGAGTCATTTATGCAGTACATGTTGAGTTATGATGTTTCTAGTTGCTAGTTATAATTTTTCGAGTTTATTTGATGGAGCTGACATTATTTATATTGGTTCAGTAGTTGTGCCTATCATTTTGATATGTGTGTTTGGATTAGTGTTTGGAGAAGAGTTAAGAATTTTTGGTTAAGAGCGCATAACGTATTTCAACTTGAGAATAAAGTTTCGGTTAATTTGGTGGAGCTGACTGTGTGAAGCGAAGCGTCTACTCATATTGAGTTGCACTGTCCTAATTTGTGTTGTGTTCTTAGTATAGCCATTGGAGATATTATTGGAGAGTTATATTGTTTCTCTAATATGATTTCAAGGAATTTCTAATAGGCCAACTTCATTATATCATTTGGAGAAAGATACTTATAGCTGGTTAGTTGTGATCGCTAAGTATGGCAGACAGTTGAAAGAGAAGAGCAGAGCAGAAGGTGCGAATTATTGAGCCATCAATAGAAGCTATATGTGACAAAGAAGAGAGTATATGTTATTCATTGGAACTATTCAAGACAGTAGGTCTAACTCCCAGTTCACCAAGATCCAGATATAGTGTATATTTGTTATGTAGAAGGTTGCAACCTTCACCATTTGAGCAGTGAGCTCCCAGATAGTGTGTCCTCACCCCTAACAGGGTTAATTGTAAAAGACTCCTAATAGGGTTTGACCTTTGATCAAGTCACTGTACTTAATGCATTGTAAAGATCAACTCCTAACAGAGTTGTAAAATCTTCTAATAGGGATAATTATACTCTAGTACAGTTTTTAGTGGGTGCTAATTCCCACCGGGGTTTTTACCTATTTGGGTTTCCCTGTAACCAAAATTGTGGTATTGTGTTAAGTGTCCTCATATTGTGTTTATTCTTAATGTTAATCTATACTTAATTGGATAAAGAATTGAATCTTGTAGAAAATTGATTCACCCCCCCTCTTAGTTATCTCTTTGGACTATTCCTAACAATTGGTATCAGAGCCAAGTGCCTCGGAGAGAAAGTTTAACAGCTTGAGGTTGATCAGATGACATTCTTTAGAAAAGAAAGTCCTAAGTTTGATGGAGAGAAATATCTAGACTAGAAGAACAAAATGACAACACATTTGTAATGCATTGCTTTTGAGATTTTTGAAGTAGCTACTAAAGAAGTTCAGATTCCCTCTTTATCAGATCTTGCAAAGGAAGATGAAACTCTTAAGTAGAAGGAGATGTTCACTCAAAATTCTATTGCCAAAGAAGCCCTTATCAGCACCTTGTCTGACAGTGAGTTTTCAAAGATCAAGAAAGTAGATAAAGCCTACAAGATATGGAAGTATCTAGAAGACATGTTTGAAGGAGATGTCCAAGCTAAGAATGCGCGTAGAAAGACATGGAAGAAAAAGTATAATACATTGGAGATGCTACCTAAAGAGAATATCAGAGCCTACAATCAAAGAATTAATGAAGTAGTTGCAAGAATCAGAAACAATGGTGGAGAAATTTCGGAAGAAGACATAATGGATAAGTTGATGACTACTCTTACAATAGAATATGAGAGCAAGATAAACATCCTAGATGAGACTATGCAATTTTCAAAAGACTTTAGAAGAGAGACCTTAATCAACAATATTTCAACATTTGAAATATCAAGTTTGAAGACAGAGCCTAAAAATGAGATAGCCTTCAAAGCTTCAGTCCATGGTAAGAAATCCTTGAACACTTCTGGTAATTTTGATGATGATGATGAAGATAAAAAAACTAGATGATTTCATTTCTATGATTGCTAAGAAAGAAAGAAAAGAAAATGGAAAATATGAAGGTCAGTTACCTTTCAAATGCTTTTCATGTAACAAGATTGGTCACTTTGCATCTAAGTGTCCTACAAGAGTCAAGAAGTTCAAAACTAATTACAAGCCTAAGTATACAAAAGAATGTTACTATGCTGGAGATGGAGTATCAGATGAAGATTCAACAAAAGATGAAATTGGATTCATTGCTATTGAAGATATGGAAAAGATGTTTGATGAGATGGATCTTGAAGATGAAAAGAAAGCACAAGATTTAGTATTAATTTCACAAGCAGACATTAGAACAGACTGGATCATTGACACCGGTTGTTCACATCACATAACAAGAGACACAGATAGATTTGTACATCTGGATAAGTACAAAGGCGACATGGTTAGATTTGGAGACAACACTCCTAAACCTATCATAGGTAGAGGAGATATCACCTTGGATGGAAATAATAATACTGATGATGTTCTATATGTTGATGGTTTGCAAAATAACCTACTAAGTGTTGGAAAGTTGCTTGACAAAGGATATCAGCTGGAATTCAAAGATAATAAGTTCATCATTAATAACAAAGAAGGAGTAATGATTGCATTATGTTCAAAGACAAAAGGTAATGTTTTTCAGCTTAATTCAGAAGCAAGTTGTTTTGTTGCTAAAGTAGATGACAGTTGGTTATGGCACAAAAGACTATGTCACATCAATTTTGACAATATAGTAAAGATAAGCAATGTAAAGGCAGATAGAGATCTTCCTAGCATTTCAAAACCAGTTAATACAATATGCAGGGAATGTGTGATGGGAATACATGTGAGGAATTCATTCAAAAGAAAACATAATTCAACAGAGAACAAATTGGATATAGTGCATATAGACTTATGTGGACCAACTCAAACAAGATCATACTATGGTGAAAGGTACTTTATTTTGTTTGTTGATGATTATTCTAGAATGATGTGGGTTGCGTTCTTAAAAGACAAATCAAAAGCATTTGAGAAGTTCAAAATATTTAAAGCTAAAGTTGAAAATGAGTCTGGATTAAAGATAAAATGTTTGAGATCAAATAGAGGAGAATTCGCCTCTGACGGATTTTATGAGTATTGTGAAGAACATGGGATAAAGAGATAGCTAAGTGCACCTAGAATCCCTCAGCAGAATGGAATTGCAGAAAGGAGAAATAAGATCATACTTGACACAATGTGCACCATCATAATTGAAGGAAAAGTTGCACACACCTATTGGAGAGATGCGGTCAATGATGAGGCATATTAATGCCATATTTTAAGATACCCTAGGATGATATCTACTAGAACTTTTCCTTATTTTGATACATTTACCTTAAGAATTCTATGTTTTTATGCTATTATATGACATGCTGCCATCAGACATATAACTTGGTTCAAACGTACTTAAATATGCTATGCTTGGATGAATTACTATATTTCTTGTTCTGAAAGATATGGTTGTGTTTTAAATGAGTAGAGTAGTTGCTTGAATATGAATGATCATGTGTGTCTAATAATTACTTTCATAAATGTCTTATCCTAATCCTTGAAGGCGTAAGTGCATTGGAATAGCAAATGTTGTTTTGACTAGGTATAGTGCATTCATTCATGGAGTGCTCAACCTGTTCTTCCTGCAACTTCCAGCAGAGAAGCATTTAGTACATGGCCAGTTGAAGGTTTCCAAAGAACAAGGTGACAGTTCCAGTGAAGAGCAAGGAAACGTGTTAAATTTCTTAATAAGATCTAGGCGCGAGTGGGAAGTTAGATTTGCTGTCACGACAACTCTTTCCTCCATTCTGGATTTAATCTCTTTTAGTCTTAAAAGCTTTCCTTCTTTTTAGTTGGTAGTGTTGTAATAAAGATTTGCCTATTTCTATGATGCAGTTAGGAAAGTAGTTAGGATTTTTCCTTTAAATAAATCCCCGCTCCTGCATGAGAAACATGGAGGGCATTGTCAAGTTTATTATCAATACAATTTTTAGTCATTTTCCTTGTTTTATGAAATTCTCATACTCCATCATTCAATCAATAAATAAATGAGGTGTTGAGATTCAGTTGAGCATATTTGTGATTTAGGATACTCATCCAAGGGGGGGGCCCACTTGGTGAGAAATCCACAGTTAGACAGATTCATACTAGTCAGAACCATTTCCTGCATTTTCGCTATTTCAATACCAAGTGTTGAACTATTCCTGTAGCCAAAGATACGGATAAGCTAATGCCTCCTATAGCCAAAGCAGTGGAACAATAGAAGTACTATGGCATAGTTCATAAGAGTCTTCATATTTTGTTAGCAGTTATATTTCTTTAATTTCCATCCCAACACTTAGTTTTCTGCAACTTCAGTTTAGGCATTACTCTAGCATTCATTCCCTGCAATCATAGAATAGTTTCTCTTCAACATTTATTTCCTGTAGCAATGATAAAATGTATGGTTGAGTGATACTTGGTGCATATAATTTGTTGGTCCATTTCAAGTAATATGTCCCTGGTCTGACATACTAAATGAGTTTTTATGAAGAGGATAAATTGCTCGGTCAGATGTCCAATCATAGAGTCTGGAATTACACCTAGTTTCTGAGCCTTTGTAAGAAGCGATCATTTTTGACATCGTTGCCATAGATGGTGTCGAACCAAGTCCTCACTAAGCCATTCTTAGAATTTGTTTTATTTCCAAATTTCATTAGAATACATTTCTCTTAGAGGAACTCTACAAATCGCATCACTCCCTACTACCTGTATGCATAATCAAAGAAGAGACACTAGAGGAAGGTACTTTCCAAATTCATCCAATCACCCCTTTGAAGAGGAAAGTTAATTTTTTGATGCTACCATTGACCTCCTTGAAACTACGTCCTCCTCCTCATCTTCTGAAGAAAAATAGTTTGGTTCTTTTGAAGAACAACCTAAAATTAACGCATTTGCAGAAGTCTTCTCTCATCTAAGAACCTAATTTCTTGAGAATCCTGTCAGATAGGAAAACTCCTTACAACACACAGAGATGATCTAGATACAACACAAAAGGTGGCATGACTCACACATCCTCACCAAAAGATTTTCTCCTGGTGACTGGGCTCTCATATATGATTCTCACTATCAAGAAACCCAAGGTAAGCTTACTACACGATGGCTAGGTCCCTATGAAATAAAAAATGTGTATGCTAATGGTGCAGTTCAATTATCAACCATCAACCTAGTACATTTCAAGTTATTGGTAAATGGGCACAGACTTCGTTTGTACCACAAACCGAAAACAAAGGTCGAGTTCCTATGGCAATTTGAGATTTCTCCTTCTGCAGCTGAACCCCCTGCAACCGATGAACCCTCCACAAATAATGGACCTCCTCTAGCTGAAGGCTTTAAACCAGTAGGTGGACCTCCTCTTGTGGGTGATTCTCCTGTAGCTGCCTACAACTTTCCACCATCACTTTAATTCTGCACGATTGCAACCATAATAAAGTTTTTGTTTCCCACGAAAATATTCTCTTCCATAATAAATAACCCATCCCATCACCTTTTTCTCTTCCATTCATTCATCTATCACATTTTTCTGCACCATACTTCTCTTTGCACGATACATGTCATTATATATTTTTGGATATCGACATTTATGGTACTTTCACATCGAGTACACAATCATCTATTCTCTCACATACTCTTTACTTATTTAAACATAATTATCTTTTAAGATTCATTTAATTCAGCAATTATTTCCAAGTAATATTATACTTTCGAACCAAGCATGTGAGGACACCTGCGTCCTTTTCATAGGGGGCAATACATTAATATGAGATGAAATAAATTTTTCCAAGATTTTTATTTAATTGTCATTATTAGCACACAAGCTTCAACAGTCTGATCATTAATCCACCAACCTTAGCTTACGGCCTTAAGTCCTTTTAAAAACCCAAAAAACAAAGCCAACTTCAATTTTCAAAAATTTTCTGTTATTTTACCTCCCATATTTACCGAACAAATTGCAAGAAACCCTGAATCAGTGCAAAGTGGTAAGTTCAGAAATTAGGAGAAATTGTAAAAAAGATTGAAGTTAAGAACTAAGTTTGCAGGGACTTTTGAGTGAACAAGTATGGGTGGGTAGCCTATTCGTTCAGAACCAACTAATCACACGTCCTTGTTGCAAGATCAAGCTAGTGTTTGAGAATTCAATCATGTGGGTTGGCTTAGTTATTTTGTCAGATTAAATGGTCATGATGAAGCCATTGTGGTGGAATTTTTGTGCACATTCAGTAATAGAGTGGCATGTGTGAATGGTTTACAAGTTGAAGCTTTAGAAGTAAAAATAGTAGAAGTCTCTAGACTTCTTGCTATAGGTGAACCTTTTTCACATGGTCATGATGCCCGCATAGCCAGAGCTAAATTCTCCCTACCTATAGATGACACAATGGAAAGTAGCAAGAAAGGTACTAAAAGAATCTCTCTTCCAGGTGATTACCCTCAGTTAGTTGTTTATATTGTAAGATACATTATTTGTGAAGGAAGATTTTCTTTTCTACATGTGCATTTTAAACTTATGAGCCATTTATGGCATGGACACCTAATTAATGTTCCAAATGTCCTATACCCCCTGTTGAATTTGAGCTTTGAAGAAGTGAGAAAGGGTAGACAAAATGATGTTACCCATCATGGGTTAATAAAATTACTAGTAGAGAAAGCCCTACGTGATAATTCTCCCATGATCTGGGATGAATTTCTTGCCACCCCTCATGTTCAATTAAATAGGGATAGACACGTGCATGTAGGGCCACACCATGAGCATCATGAAGCGTAGGAAAATCCTCCTACTGAAGCCATTCATGAAAATGAAGAACCTGCCATTCCAGAAAGAACTCAGGAGAACCCGCCTCTTCATCAAGAAGACATAAGAATAGAAGTTCCAAACCCTAATTTGGAGGGTGAAGAAATTGTGGTTCCTGTAGAAACTCATAGTCCCCAAGAAGCCATGAAAAATGAGAATGGGAAAGGAAAAATGTCTAGCTATGAAGCAGGTGATTCCCCTATTCCTCATGCAGCCACGTCTGCCTCAACAAGAACCAATCCACAAAAACACCCTGCAGTATTAGAAGAAACACTAGTACGACACATTGTCTATTTGAACACAAGGAAAAAGATAAAGGACTCACCTATGATGGCTGGCTCAAGTCATGAAGTTCCTCTTGAGGAACCTATGGACATGGACCCACAAGAGAAAAATCCAACCATGGGAGGTGATGATGTGATGAAAAAGGAACCTCCAGCCTCAAGACCAAAAGAAACAGAGAAAATGGATGTTTCTAATGTATCTTCTTCCCATCCAGGGAATGTGCAAGAATATGATGTTTCGGCGGCATCCGTGCCAGTTCAACAAGAAGGTCATGAGGTAGGACCAAAACACCTGACACCATAGGAAAATTGAGACCAGGTAACGGTACATCCTTTGTCCTTGGATTATTTTCAATAGATTCAGTATGAAAAGGAAATGTGGGAAATAGAAAGGGACATGTTCAAAAGGGAAATAGGGCAGAAAAAACAAGAAATCAAGCTCTTACAGGATAAGATGGATTCAGTTATCAAACTGGTTCCCAAAATTATAGAATGTCGACCACTAGGGTGTATGCCCTATGCTTGAGGGAACAATTCTTACTATTTAAATTTATGAGAATTATCAAAGATTTAAGTGCTGACATAGATACCCCTCAAGCCTTTATGGCTGCATATGAGATGTCACCTAACTTCATCAGGAACCTTCTTTGTGAATTTTATCTGCACCATTATGCTATCCCATCAAACACTAAATGGAATCCCCTGTTATTTGTGGGAGACATACATTTATCCTCATTGCTTTCTTGGGTCAATAATGAAATCTATTACGGGGAACAATTGAAAAAGTATAGGGCATTTGAATGCAATATTGCACTTCCATTGCATCCTGCGAGAAAAACACCTAGATGGCTCTATTGTGACTAGTTGGAAATTGTCTATGGTTTTAATGATTCCACACATAGGAGAAGGATATTGGAAAATAGAGAGAAGGTACATACAGAGTTTGAAAGATTATCCTTAGCTGATGGAAATAGAGCTGTATATGGATTACAGCAGAGGTGGGCCAGAATGACCATGTCTCTATAAAAGGTAGAGCCACATAGTGTCATCAACTTCAGAGCTGCCATGCAAAGGGTCCACTAGTGTATAGAATTAGGTCGAAAGCCAACACCAGAAAGATGGATGCCTCTCACTTTCCATCCCCCTGTACTCCTGTGGCCACTATACAGTTGTGTGGATGATGAGCTGGATGAAGATTTAGAGATAAGTCGACGTGTAAGGGTTGACAGAATGAATGGATTCTACTAGAGGGTGTGTAGTTCAATGATCAGGAAAACACAAGAAGGAGACTTTAGGGTACTAGCAAAAATTAAAAATACTTTAGAGCCTAAGGACAAGCACTAGTCCTCGTAGGGGGAAAAATGATGAGGCATATTAATGCCATATTGTAAGATACCCTAGGATGATATCTGCTAGACCTTTTTCCTTATTTTGATACATTTACCTTAAGAATTCTATGTTTTTCTGCTATTATATGGCATGCTTCCATCAGACATATAACTTGGTTTAAACGTACTTAAATATGCTATGCTTGGATGAATTACTATATTTCTTGTTTTGAAAGATATGGTTATGTTTTAAATGAGTAGAGTAGTTTGAATGTGAATGATCATGCGTATTCTAATAATTACTATCACAAATGTCTTATCCTAAACCTTGAAGGCGTAAGCGCACTGAAATAGAAAATTTTGTTTTGACCAGGTATAGCACATCCATTCATAAAGTGCTCAATTCAGTCTTCCTGCAACTTCCAACGGAGAAGCATTTAGTGCAGCACTAGTTGAAGGTTTCCAAAGAACAAGGTGGCAGTTCCAGCGAAGAGCAAGGCAGCGTGTTAAATTCCCTGAGAAGATCTAGGGACCAGTGGGAAGTTAGATTTGTTGTCATGACAACTCTTTCCTCCATTCTGGATTTAATCTGTTTTAGTCTTAAAAGCTTTCCTTCTTTTTAGTCGGTAGTGTTGTAATAAATATTCGCCTATTTCTATGGTGCGGTTAGGAAATTAGTGAGGAGTTTTCCTTGAAATAAAGCTCCTCTCTTGCATGAGAAACAGGGAGGGCATTGTCAAGTTTATTATCAATACAATTTTCAGTCGTTTTCCCTATTTTATGAAATTCCTGTACTCCATCATTCAATCAAAAATAAATAAATGAAGTGTTGAGATTTAGTTGAGCATATTTGTGATTTAGGATACTCATCCAAGGGGGCCCACTTGGTGAGAAATCCATAGTTAGATAGATTCATAGTAGTTAGAATCATTTCTTGCATTTTTGCTATTTCAGTACCAAGTGTTGAACTATTCCTACAGCCAAAGCTACAGATCAGTTGACACCTCCTGCAGCCAAAGCAGTGGAACAAAAGAAGTACTATGGCATAGTTCATAAGAGTCTTCATATTTTTTTAGTAGTTATATTTCTATAATTTCCATTCCAACACTTACTTTTCTACAACTTCAGTTTAGGCATTACTCTAGCATTCATTCCTTACAATCATAGAATAGTTTCTCTTCAGTATTTCTTTTCTGCAGCAACGATAAAATGTATGGATGAGTGATACATGGTGCATATACTTTGCTAGCCCATTTCAAGTAATACGTCCCTGGTTTGACATACTAAATGATTTTTTATGAAGAGGATAAACTGCTCATTCGGATGTGCAATCCCTGAGTCTGGAATTACACTTAGTTTCTGAGCCTTTGTAAGAAGCGACCAGTCAATACTTCAGTCTGTACTATCAATAAAATTCAATTAAGGATAGGTGCAGACAAGACACCTTATGAGCTATGGTTTGGGAATGTCCCTACAATAAAATACTTCAAAATCTTTGGAAGCAAGTGCTACATCAAGAGAGATGAAGCTATTGGCAAGTTTGATGCAAGAAGTGATGAAGATATTTTTCTTGGTTACTCTACTAAAAGAAAAGCTTATAGATGTTTTAACTTAAGATTGAAGAAGATCATTGAAAGTGCTCATGTTAAGATTGATGAGAAGTTTATGGTTCAAGAAAGATATTATGATTATGCACCTATGATTGAAGAAGAACCTAGTCCTATGAGTAGAGAAACAATTATTGAAGAAATGTTTGGCAGCATTGATGTATTATTCAATGACCCCGAGACAAGTGAAGAAGAATCACAAAAGACAGATGAGAGAGACACACCTAATGTTCCAAAATTCACATCTAGATACCATTCAAAGGAAGATATCATTGGAGATCATAACAACAAAGTCATGACAAGATCAAAGACAAAAAGTTCAATAGTTGATGAAGCAGTATGTTTACTTTCACAAATTGAACCTTTAAGTGTTGAAGATGGATGTAATGATTTAGATTGGCATGAAGCAATGAAAAAAGAGCTAGATTAGATAGTTAAGAATGCCACATGGGAATTGGTCCCTAGACCCAGTGACAAGAATGTGATTGGAACCAAGTGGATATTTAGAAAAGAGATGAATGAAGATGGTATAGTAGTAAGGAACAAAGTAGGACTAGTATGTAAGGGATATACGCAGAGAGAAGGAATTGATTATTCTGATACATTTTCCCCTATAAGCAGATTGGAAGCCATAAAGTTATTTCTAGCCTATGCTACATCCAAAGACTTTAAATTATATCAGATGGATGTCAAGTCAACATTCCTGAATGGAGAGTTGAATGAAGAAGTCTACATAGAGCAGCCCGAAGGATTTACTTTATTAGACAAACTTGATATGGTATGCAAATTAAATAAATCCCTCTATGGACATAAGCAAGCCCCTAGAGCATGGTATGAAAGACTAGATGGTTACTTGACTAAGATTGGATTCAAGAAAGGAGCAATAGATTGTAACCTATTCATAAGAGAGACACCTGATGGACTATTACTAGTTGCTATTTTTGTTGACGACATTATTTTTGGTGGTAATGACAAGCTTAGTGCATAATTTTCTAAAGAGATGTAGAGAAAATTTGAAATGATCATGATTGGACCTATCAAGTACTTTTTGGGACTGAATGTGCAGTAGACAGACAAAGGTATTTTTATTAATTAGTCTAAGTATGTGAAAGAGATATTTAAGAAATTCAAGATGGATGATTGCAAGCCAGTAAGTACCCCTATGATAATAGGATGCAAAATTTCAAAAGAAGATGATTCTACAATAGTAGACATAACCCTTTATAAGTCTATGATTGGTAAACTCATATATCTTACTCAATCTAGACCAGATATTTCTAATGTAGTTGGTATAGTTGAAAGATTTAGAGCAGAACCTAAACAAAGTCATCTTATGGCAGTAAAGAGGATATTTAGATATTTGAAAGGAACTATAGACTATGGTTTATTTTTATCCTAATTCAAAAAATGTAGAACTTCATGTGTATACATATGTAGATTGGGTAGGTTGCGTGGATGATAGAAAGAGTACCTCAACAGGAGCAGTATTTCTTGGAGATAGACTTGTTACTTGGACAAGCAAGAACCAAAATTGTATTTCTCAGTCTACAACAAAAGTAGAGTATGGAACAACAACATTAAATTGTTCTACAATTGTGTGAATCAAACAGATGATAGAGGCTTTTGGAATTCATATTGATTATCATATTATTATTCACTATGATAACATTAGCACTATCAATATGTCAAAGAAGCCTATGATGCATGCAAAGAGAAAACATATTGAGATAAAATATCACTTCCTAAGAGAGAAAGTTGTAGAGAAAGAAGTAAAATTGGATTATGTGAGTACAAAAGAACAACTAGAAGACATATTCACAAAGCTTTTACCGAAGGATACATTTGAGTATCTTAGGGAGAAGTTGGGAGTAATTCCCTCCCCTAGATCTGATTAGAGTTTGCAATAGTGCATCAATCCTCAGTGACTGATGAATGGTTGAATACTCTACTTCAGGAATAGTACCAATGCTTATTTGTTTTGGCACTCTTTGCCATTGATGTCAAAGGGGGAGTGAGTATATAGTCATGAAAAATAGAAACAATTGTTTTATTCTAGAAAGGGGGAGTAAGTATTTAGTAAGAAGAAACAAAATAGATCAAGACATAGCAGTTGATATTCAGAGCATTCAGCATTAGTTGGAGGATTTATCCTTGGGGGAGTTTTTTTGAGGAAATAGAAAATGTTATAAAATAATTGTACGTTTGGATTGGTGGTGTTTTTCATTCCATATGTTGCCATCAATGCCAAAGGGGGAGATTGTTGGAGATTTGCCAACAAGCCAGTGTTGACTGTATGTTTGTCATTGATGACAACAAATGGTAAGAAGTATGTGTAAAAGTCTTATGGAGAGTGCCTTGAGCATATGGTTCTTAGATATGTTATCAGCATGATATCATAAATGTAGAGGTTGATTCTGAGTGAAGACAATTATATAGTTGTTTATATCAGTAATGTTCCTGACAGTGTCCCAGGAAGAGTTTTGTATGTGATCTATAGTATGGTTATTATGGAGCCTTGCGCATTTATATTTATGTTTTAGACATGTTAGTGAAACTATGTTCATGGACACATAGTTATTTGTGTAGTACAAGTTGTGTTATGATGTTTCCAGTTGCCAGTTACAGTTTCTTGAGTTTATCTGATGGAGGTGACATTGTTTATATTGGTTCAGTAGTTGTGCCTATTATTTTGATATGCATGTTTGGATTAGTGTTTGGAGAAGAGTTAAGAATGTTTGGTTAAGAGCGCATAATATATTTAATCTTGAGAATAAAGTTTCGATTAATTTGGTGGAGCCGACTATGTGAAGCGATGTGTCTACTCATATTGAGTTGTGCGGTCGTAATTTGTGTTGTGTGCTTATTATAGCCATTGGAGATATTATTGGAGAGTTATATTGTTTCTCTAATATGATTTCAATGAAGTTATAAAAGGCTGAATTTTTTATATCATTTGGAGAAAGATACTTATAGCCAGTCAGTTGTGATCACTAAGTATGGCAGACAGTTGAAAGAGAAGAGCAGAGAAGGTGCAAATTATTGAGCTATCAGTAGAAGGTCTATGTGACAAAGAAGAGAGTGTATGCTATTCATTAGAAGTGATGAAGACAACAGGCCTAACTCATAGTTCACCAAGATCCAGATATAGTGTTTATAAATTATGTAGAAGGTTGCAACCTTCACCATTTGAGCAATGAGGTCCCGGACAGTGTGTCCTGACCCCTAACAGGGTTAATTGTAAAAGACTCCTAATAGGGTCCAACCTTTGACTAGGTCACTATACTTAATGCATTGTAAAGATCAACTCCTAACAGGATTGTAAGATCTTCTAATAGGGATCATTATACTCTAGTGCAATTTATAGTGGGTGCTAATTCCCACTAAGGTTTTTACCTATTTGGGTTTCCCCGTAACCAAAATTGTGTTGTGTTAATTTTTATCATATTGTGTTTATGCTTAATGTTAATCTATACTTAATTGGATAAATAATTGAATCTTGTAGATAACTGATTCACCCCCCCCCCCCCTCTCAGTTATCTCTTGGGACTATTCCTAATAGTTCTAATTCTTCAATAAAAGAAATTTTAAGGAATAAAAGAAAATATAATTCGGCCACCTAATAAAGGAATGAGTTGGTAAACAACCTAGTGCTATAGATTTATTCTTCTTTCTATAACACTGATACGTATTTGTATTTATGTGAATTTTGAGAGCTTAAATCTCTAAACTAACACAACTAGTCCATAGTCTGAAACAACTCGATTTAATACAGACTTGTTGTTTCCATCAACCTTGATAAACATAGAAGAAAGCCACTGTTGTTCACAGTCGATACATAGGGATGAGGTTTTAATAATCATGGACTTATTATAAAAACCCTTGAAATTACACTAGTCTTACTATTACTCTAAATGTATACTATAGTTGATTTGACTTAGCATTCAAAAACAACCCTTAATTCCCAATAACAATGGATGGATCCATTGTTCATGATTGGTTGCTAAATATAGTTACAATTTTTCCTAAGCTTACTATTATTTTCATTATTGAATCCTATTTAGCAATCATATGGGGTTCCTTCAGTACCTTACCTAGTATGCTTTTTTTTTTATAGAAAAAACATATATTTTATAAAATAACAAAAAGTCAGGTATCATTCCATTTTCTTTTCTCTTAGCCGAGTATCATCTTTTGGGCCATCATATGTGGGTTTTGAAAGATCATATTTGCTAAAGCTGGGGAAGATTTAGAAGAGTTGTTACCTTGAAGAATCTTTATATAGGTGGCCCTTGTCCATTTATGTCTAGTACTGGACAATGGATAATTTATGAGCATTCTAATCCAAGATGGAGAGTATTTTAGGTTTGCCTTGTAGTTAAAGGTTGAATTCAGTTCATTTCTTGATGCCATCTAGTTTTGTATGCATTTCCTTACTCCTAGAAAATTAACTTCACTCTTGAATATGATTTTATGTGGCTTTGTACCTTATCAACTTATCCATGAATTTTTAAGACTTACCACATACTTCCTATAATGAGGACAAGACTTGTAGGAAATGTACACATGCAAATTACCAAGAGACAAAGAATACAATATTTTTGATAATACCAATATGATCTATAATGAACACTTTAGTATACACAATATGATTTTGGTCTATGTGTATATATCTTCTCTTAGAGTGATTCTAACAATGTTAAGATCATGTCTGATGTCTTTTGATATGAACAATGACTGCAATTATGTAAGAATAGAAGTTTCCACTATAGTTGTATAACATTATTTCTAATTGTCCTTATATGCTTGCAGCAATGATGCTCTTTCTGATTATGTATCTCATATATATAGGCAACTGATTGACATTAGGCCAACTACTCATAGATCAATCTAATGAAGGCTATACTCATAATGGTTATTTGTCCATGTTTCTAGCAAACCTAGAATGAAAATGGATGAGTATTCCATTATTGTACCTCCCTTCTTATTATGTTATCTCAAGGGGTTGTTCGTACCATGTTATGCTGAAGTTTTAATCTTTTGGACATCTATATAAACATTATATGTCCACTATACTAAATGCTTTCCATATCATAGAATAGTCTTGTTCTATATTCTATTTTAATGTGAATAGTTTTGTTCTTGTATCATAACTATTTAAGAACTACCTGGTTAATACATTTAATTGATCATGTTATCCTATAACTATTTATTTTACAAATTAAATAATATTGTTTCAATAACTTGACTCATGGAAAATAATTGTTGAACACATGTAAAAGAGAAACAAACGTCGTAAGAAAGCACAAAGATCTTAGAATGTATAAATAGGTGCAATATTCTTTTCAAAAGTTGAGGACTTGATGTTGAGTTAAACATGAGTGAAATAGTTTTGACATACATGGATACATATAGATATGCATATGAAAATATATGTGCAAGAATACTCTTATATGTGTGTGTGTGTGTGTGTGTGTGTGTGACTATTGTACTCATGTTGGATGCCCTCCTTTATTAAGGACATATCATCAAATAATTTGTAATTGTTTTCTGTATTTGTGTTGTTATACTAAACTTGGGATGTGGAGTGCCCACCCATAGTTTGTTTTTTTAGTTTTACATTGCCAAACTCTTTTAGGCCACTTTCATGTGTTTGTTGATTATTTTAACTTTATTATATGGTTTTCGATATATGACATTACATGGTGATTTGATATTGGATAGTTATGAGATATCATATGTTTGTAGTTAGATGATGTTTGTTACTTTGATGATGATTAATTATATGTTTTAAATGTTGTTTATATTCATGATTTTACTTACCCCATACTTGCATGTGTATGTCTATCATGTATGTTTTACCTTTATGTTTGACATGTTTGATGTGGTTGAGGGATGAAGTTGTAGTTACTAGCTTGCGAGATCCACACAATGTCTTGATCTTTGCCATTGCATTGACTTCCCCGAATTGTCAGGATGAGCGTACCCTATCACAATGTCTCAATGGTAAGAGAGGGGATGTAATGTTTAGGTCTGAATCCCAACCTAAGCCATTTTATTGTCCTAAAATAATGGACAAGTTTTTGATTATTACCTTTCTGAATTCATCCAAGTGACGTGAATTCATAAGCTTTTCCCTTGAGCATGATTATTTGTCTTATTGGGTTCAGTTGATTTTTTTGATCTTTGGCTGGTTGGTGTGGTTGTTGTGAAATGGTTAAATGATTTATTGAGATTAATTATGTGATTTAAATAATTAAATCTTATTAAATATAGAAAATTAAATGTGAAGGTATTTAATTAATAGAAATTAATTAAATACATTTATTAATTAAAAGTCTAATTGTGAAAATAAAATATTTAATTAATTATTAAATTCAAATTTCAAATTAAAGATAAATTTATTAATTGAAAATAAATTATCATTTGGATAAATAATAATATGATTAAAATAATATTCTTTTAGTTAAAATTGATATGCAATTAAGTTGCACAATCAATTAAAATAAATAAAAGAATAAAGTAAATGTTAGGAATTAAGTGAATTGATATAAAAAAGAAATGCAAATAGTGCTTTGAGTTATTAATTAGAAAATTGATTAAATTATTCAAAAAGTGAAATTGATGTGAAAAAGTTTGTGGAGTTGAGTTAAGTTATGGGGTTGCATAGTTGAGTTCGAGTTTCAAATTCTTTTCCTTTATTAGGAGGACTTGGCCATTGTTATTCAACATAGAGATTTCTAGGTTTTGGTTGAAAGGATTGAATTGAAGGATTTTTAAAAACTTTGAAATTTTTGGGGTTTTTGGTCCTCTTTGTGGTTTCTGTCAATTGGTGGTTTTGAGGTAGGGTTTGAATATATCCTCGTAGATTAAATTCTTTTGTTTAAGAAAGTTTATTTTCTTTGTGCATGTTAGATCTGGTTGCTAGATATATTTGGTTTTCTTCTTGTGCTTAGATTTTTGGTTATTAAGCTTTTGAGATCTTGTTTTATTAATATATGGTATGTTAGGAAATACCATAGATAAATTTTATTTTAAATCAGTTAGGGTTTGATAAATTTTTGGTAGAAAACCTTAGGGTTTGTATCAAATCAATTTATCTAAATAAATTTTGTTCTTGGTAGTAACTAGTTATTAGTTTTATCGCTGGTGAATTCTTTAACACAATATATATATATATATATATATATATATATATATATATATATATATATATATATATATATATATATATATATATATATATATATATATATATATATATATATATATATAATTTAAAAAATAAAATAAAATATATATTAATGTTGAGGGGGGGGTTATTTACTCCCACCCAGCGACAGCCAGCTGTAACGACTACGACTGTTGTAGCAACCTTAGCTGCTACGACAACTGTTATCGTTAGTAGTCGGGGGTTGCTATGACAGTCATTTCAGTAGGCAACCTAGGCTACTACGATAGTTGCTGCCGATAGCAGTCAGGGCTGCCACAACAATTGTTGCTATGGTAGTTGTTGCTATAGGCGGCCATGGGGAGGGCTAGACCCCCCACGTCATGTTATTATATATGTTGATTGCTTTAAAATATATATATATATATATATATAAATATATTTTTATAATTTATTTAATAATTAAGTTTTCTTTTTTAATATAATATAAATTTTAATATTCATAGATGGACTTGAGATGTAGATGTTTGACCGGCCAGCACTTGTTATTAATATTTCTTAAGGGTTAAAGGTATAGTTGAGTTTTGTCTTGATGTTTATTTTTGGAATTCATATTATTTCTTTCAAAAGAGAATATTCTTATATGTGCATGGGATACTTTTATTTGGAATTATTTATATGGTTGTTTATATACTTAGTATATATGCATGTAAATTATATTGTCTTAAGTAATTATTAATTTTAAAAATCAATTTATTATAAACAACATTATAAATTGATTATCTTTTGGAATCTATGTAGTTTCAATTGCTAGCTTTTGAGAGAAGAGAAACATTTTCTAGCGGTTAAAGTTTGCAGCCTTAAGGAAAACTTCTCTTGGATCCTCATTAATGTTTATGCTCCAAACACGAAGGTTGGAAGACTTAAACTTTGGAAGTAGTTACATGACTTCAGGAAGTCTAGCTCTGAGAACTTCTAGATGATAATGGGAGACTTCAACACTCCCCTAAAGGAAAAGGATAAAATTAGTGGGAATATAACTCAAGTGGAGAGTAGGGTTGATCTGATGGAGTTTATTAGTAATGAAGGTTTGCTGGATGTTGATCTAGAAGGAATAAATTATACTTGGTCTAACAGAAGAGTTGGTGCTGATCTTATTCAGGTGAAGCTCGACAAGGTGCTCATCTCCCCAGACTGGTATACAAATTTTTCTTGCACTCTGTCCTCCCTTAACCGAATTGGATCAGATCATTATCCCATTTCTTTTTCTACAAGCTCTTTTAATGATAAAAGAAATGCCCCTTTTAGATTTGAAAAGATGTGGCTCGCCCACCCTGACCTTGAGAACAGAATCAGGGAATGGTGGAACATAAATGTGAATGGAAAAGCTATGTTCAAAGTGGCTAAGAAAATGGATGATGTTAAATCCAAAGTCAGACAATGGAACAAGGATGTCTATGGGGATATTTTTCAATCCAAAAAAAAGATTCAACTGGAGTTGAAAGATACTCAGGACATAATCCAAATGAGTGGTTTGACTGAAGATCTAAAAAAAGAGGAAAACCAAATTCTTGCAGATTACCACAATATTATTTCCAAAGAAGAGACTTTTGGGAGACAGAGATCTAGATCTCTATGGCTGAAATCGGGAGACAAAAACACTAGATTCTTTCATCTTATTGCCCTAAAACATAAGTCCATTAATAGAATTCAGTCTTTATCTTCCTCCCAAGGAACAATCACCAAAGAAGAGGAGATAAGGGAAGAAATGATGGGTTACTTTGCTACTCTTCTATCTAGGGATTCTAACCTTAATCTGGAGAATCAGAAAATTCTGCTTGACTCAATTCCAATTTAATAGATTCCAAGGACAATGACTTCCTAAACGCCATACCTAAGGATGAGGAAATCAAAAGGGCAGTTTTCTCTTTTGAAGGATAAAAATCCCTAGGACCGGATGGGTTCCAGATGTTCTTCTTTCAATCTTTTTGGAGTATTAATGGGAATGATGTTTGCTCTGCTGTTAAATAGTTTTTTCGGTTCCAAGACAATCCTAAAAGAACTCAACTCTACTTTTATAGCTCTCATCCCGAAGAAACCTGGGGAAAATTCTATTGATGGATTTAGGCCCATAAGCCTCTGTAATTCGCTATACAAGATCATGTCTAAGGTTCTTACTTCCAGATTGTTGAATCTTCTTCCTTCTCTTATATCTCCCCAACAGAATGGTTTTGTTCTAGGGAGACATATTCTAGACTCCATAATTGTTGTGTATGAGAATATTCACTCTTTGGAAAAATCTAAAAAATAAGGTTTCTTGTTGAAGCTGGACTTGTCGAAAGCCTATGATAGATTTGATTGGGTGTTCTTATCCAAAATTATTTAGGCCTTTGGATTTGAAATGTGGGTGGTCAGATTGATTATGCAATTGGTTACTACAGTTTCTTCCTCTGTCATTGTTAATGGGGGCTCTTCAAATTTTTTTCATCCTTCAAGAGGATTGAGGCAAGGACACCCTCTATCTCCCATCCTTTTTGCAATAATGGCTGAAATTCTTGGGAGATATATTAACAACTTGGTGTTGAAAGGGAAGATTATTGGTCTTCAACCTTCTTCTTCTAGTCAAAAGTGCTCACATGAACGATTTGTTGATGATACTATTATGATGGGGAGTTCCTCTATTAAAGAAGAAAGGAATATGAAAAAGGCCCTGAATATTTATTCAAATGCTACAGGTCAACTTATAAATTGGGAGAAAAGTTCTCTATACTTCAGCAATACTCTAGAAGAAAGAAGGAAAAAAATTTCCTCTATTTTAGGTTGTAAGATAGGGATGCTCCCTGCATCACTTGGGGTTGCCGCTTTGCCTGAAACCTGAAGCCTCTTTTTGGAATGACATCATTAAAAAATTCCATAAAAAAATGGCCGGTTGGAAAGGGGCTACATTGAGTCAAGATGGTAAAGTCCAGTTGCTGAAGGCTACTCTCCAAAATCTTCCTATCTATGCTCTTAGTCTATTTAAAATCCCTTAGAAGTACGTTGAATTGATTGAAAAAATGCAAAAAAGATTTCTCTGGGCTGGGGTTGAGGAAAAAAAAAGACTCAACCTTGTTGCATGGGAGAAGGTTTGTAAACCTAAGAAATTTGGGGGGCTGGGCATTAGAAGCATAATTAATACTAATAAGTCTTTGCTGGCAATTCAATGCTGGAGGATCTTTGAAGAGGAAAAGGAATGGAACTCAATAATAAAAAGTAAATATCATCTTACCTCCTTAGATGATAACTTAAATTCTCAGTTGGACATTCAGGGTTCCTTTATCTGGAATAGTATTAGTAAGGGCAATAATTTGGTCAGAAAAGGTGTTAGATGGAGGCTGGGAAATGGCAGGAAGATATAGTTCTGGAATGACAACTGACTGATGGAAAATCTCTTAAATGAAAACTAGGAATGGCTAAGTGCCATTTAGGGTTGCAAAGAGACTATTGGGGAAATGGTGTCTGACTACTGGATCAACGATGACTAGATAGACTTAGGTCATAATGATGAAAAATTTAAAGAGGTGAATAAACAACTCAACAACTGGTTCATTAGAGATAATGTGCAAGATGAATTTATATGGGGCCCTGAAAATAATGGAAAATTCTCTGTCTCTTTGGCTTTTTCTCTCCTTATAGCCCAGGAAGAGAAACCTCCCTACTCCAAGGTATGGAACAAAAATATTATCCCTAAAATTAACATATTTTTTTAGTTTCTTGTCCAAAACAAAATCCTTACTATGGATAACCTCACTAGAAGGGGCTTCTATATGCCCAATAGATGTTTTTTTGTGTTGTGAAGTGGTTGAATCTTGTAACCATATGATGATACACTATTCCTACATTAGAGACATGTGGAATTCCATCTTCAAAAGAATACACTTGGAATGGGTAAAACCTCAGAACTTGGAGGATCTTGTTCAATAGCGGTTGTGTCCTTTTCCTGGAAAGAAGTTAAAGCTCTTTGGGATCTTTTTCTTCCTCACTTCACCTAAATAATTTGGAAGGAGAGAAACAATAGAGTTTTTAGAGATAAACATACACCTCATGACAAGATTGCTAATCTTGTTTGTAGAAGTCTTATGGAAAATGTCAGATGTACTATTTTGAGAGATTCTCAGTTATGGAACAACTCATAGAAAATAGAAGATATTTTCTTCTGGGATAATCATAAAAGAAATAAAGACCCCAACCCCAGAGATAATATCATGTGGACTTCTCCTCCAAAGGTACGGTTTAAAGGAAACTTTGATGGTTCTTCTAAAGGGAATCCTGGAAGGGTTGGGGTGGGAGGATTAGTAAGAGATTGGGTTGGAAATTATCTGGGAGCTGTTGCTGCCCCATTGGGAATCCAAACTAATCATGTAGCTGAAGCTGAGGCAGCTTTACATGTCGTGTTGTTGGAAAAAGAGATGGTTTGTTTGAAGTTTTGGCTAGAAGGATATTCTCTCAACATCATTAATTTCATAAAAGGAAAATGTGTGTCCTCCTGGACTATAGCCTACATCATTGAAAAAATTAATATGATAATTCAAACTTTTGAGGAAAGTTACATTACCCACGTCTACCGGGAAGGAAACAAGCTTGCGAATAGTATAGCTAATGTGGGGGCCCATAATGATGTCACCAAATTTTGGAACGAGGAAGCAAATCTTAAAACTAATATTTTAAGTCTAATCAATTCTGATAGACTTAATGACAAGGAGGGAAACATTACTAATAATAATGATGACAAGGACAATTAAATTACCGAGGAAATATATTTTCCAGGCAAGGTGCAAGAAAATAATTACAAAGTTAATGACACACGGATTGTGGGCAATTTTAAGCATCTTGATTTGTAGGAGCCAGACGAACATTGTTTTCTTGAGTATTGGTAATTTGAGAAACTAGCGTAACCATTGCTCTAAGAAAATGGGAGGTGGTATGAGAAGGGAGGAGCCTCTAGACTGCGAGAAATGGAGACAGGAGAAAAAAAGTGTGGAAATGATTGAAGAGACGTGGTGTCACACCGTACATGGAAAAGCTTCATGGCTTCGATAAATAGGTAACCAAGAAAATTGCAGAGGGATGGGTTAATGGTAAAGTTAACTTGTGGGGTAAATCTTTTTTTCTCTATGAGTCTTGTTTCTAAGATAACTAGTTTGTCTCTTGAGGGAATGAATTTTTATAGGGATAAAAAATGTATAGGGTTAGAAGCATTTAAGCTTTTCCCTAAAAATGTTGATGAAGAAGATCTGTTGAGAAAAGGGCCGGGGGATTATGTTGAAATTGTGAAAATAAAGTAAATTTGGGCTAAAATTTTGAAGGTGATGATAGAGTATTTTACTCTTGATGGTCGCTATTCTAAGATTTACAACTTGCATTTTGTTTTGGCTAATCATTTTAGGCATAACAAGAAAGTCTCCTTTCCTTACTTTCTACTTAGCTCCTTGAACAAAAGTATACCAGAGAAAAGGAAAAAATCAAGAAACCTTGTGCTGTATGAGGGTTTGATCTTTCTCATTGTAGACTATGATAGGGATATGATCCCTGAACCCATACCTAAAAGGGTTACAGGAAAGAGAAAGAAAAATAAAGAGGAAGAGATTAAGGCAGATACCCACAAGAAGGGTAGGAAAAATAAGAAGAGTTCCCATGACAGTGGAGACAAAACTGAAGAACAATACCTGTCCTCTTAGGGTAAGAATGAGGATACTATCTTGGAAGAAGACATTGAGGAGGAGCCTGTGCATGAGGTGGAAGCTACAGAAACAAAGGATTGGATTTCTGAGGAAAATGAAAAAGAGGAAGTTAATGAGGAGACTGATAATGCATGAGGTGAGGAAGAAGAGGACAAAAAGGAAAATGAAGAAGATATAGCTGAGGATGAGGAAGAAGATAAGGAAGAAGAAATGCCAGAGGAAAACAAAGATGAAGCCAGTGAAAAGGAGGAGTTGAAGGGACAATCTAGCCATGGGGATGGGGAAAGTCATAAGGAGGCTACTGTTGGTTTTGATTTGGATGATCGTATCTTGAAGGAGGTTAAGAGTAAGGAAGGCCACAATATCAACACAGACAAGAGGATAAGCCAAGAAATACAAGAAATGAAGCATCACTTGAAGGCCATGGAAGATACTATGGAACCCCTAAAAGCTAAGTTGGAAAAGTTGGAAATGGATTTTCTGATGAAGGTAAAAAACAATAATTCAAATGAGGAAATGACAGCTAAAATCAAAGCCATATGGATGAGAAGCTGAAAGACTTGAATGATAAAATCAGTTATAATGGGAACATTATAAATGAAGTTCTGAAGCATGGCAATTTGGGACTTAGTGTTTCAGTGATGAACCTTAAGGCTCTGTATAACCATATGGAGAATAGCATGCTAGAGAATACCACTATCATGGTGGATGATGGTGCTGGGAGCTTAGGGCTGGGAACCAAAACAAGAAGTGGTCTTAAAAGGAAGCTGCTAGAAAATCCCGAAGGAGCTGAAAGGTCTCAAAGACTCCATTCAGAAAATGGAGGATCTAGAGAAATAGGCGGAGAAGGCCATGAAAAATAAAAAGTAGTTCCTTTTAGTTGGTCACTGGATGGTTGCTAGTTAATGTGCTAGTTTTTGTTTTTTTAGTTGCTTCTTTTTTTTTTCCCTGTGGTGTTTTGGGTTGGTTGGGGTCCTTCTCTTCATTGTTTTAGCAGGCTTTCAAATTATGTATGGGCTAAACTAAATATATTTTACTCTATTTTGTAAATGGTTTCGGGTTCCATTCAAAACCTACTTTTACCTCTATAAAAAACAATATAAATTGATTTTATTATTTAATGGAATTTAATTTAGGAATGTAATTATAGTTGTATTAAGTGATTATTTTAATAAATTAATTTGTGTAATTGTATGTAACAAATTAGTTTATTATTATTAAATTCTTATGAATGTTTTTCCTTTTGTAATTGTGGGTTAGGAGGGAATCTTTTTACATCATCCTTTTTAAGATTGTTACTAGAGGCGGGGCTAGGGTTAATGTGTTATGTTTGCTTGTCTTGCATACTTGTATGACATTTGATGTTGTTAGAACCCAACCTTATGAAAGCTCTTGATTGTTTTATGATGTATCTATGATGTGCATTCCTGTGACACTTTCGAACCAAGTTATGACTTTTATGATTCATGATGATCTATGAGATGTTTTGAGATTTATGAGCTTAGAGTAGATTATCTAGGTGTTAGAGGGGAAGTGGCTTTCTTTGGAGGTGCCAAAGCCTAGAAGTGGCTACCTGGGTATACTTAGTAAGTTACTTAATAAGTGATAATAATACATTAAATGGGGTTTAAAATGAATTAATAAGATAATGGATTCATCATCCATGACTTTAGTGCTAGTATAGGCAAAGGATGAGAGTGGGAGAAGATGCTTTCCCATCTAGTAGTGATGGTGATTTTTGGCATGATTAGTTATCCTTATCTACATGAGAGGATTTCAGGTTTCACATATGTTCACACTTGGAAGTCAAAGTCGAGTGAGATCGTTCCAAGGGGTTGACATATGTGATGACACTTCCCTGATTTCATCTTAGGTTTCCTATGTATTTTGGTTGCCTCTGGGTTAGTATGTGTACCTGTTATCACTCAAAAGTTGCACCCTAATTAAGCTGCCAAAACTACTTGACTAACTTTGAGGAACATGGAAACACTCCAAGGTTGTGGGGAATCTATAATTGGAATGATTCTCTGGATTCTAGGTTGGTTCCTATATGATACCTCGCTTGAAACTACCTAATTTTTTTTGGAGGTAAGAGGTAGAAGGATAATAGAAATAAAATCTAAGTCCTAAAGGGTGATGCACCAGAAAAAGTATCTTTGAGATCTAACAGATAATCAACACATAATAAAATTAGTAATAAAAATCTTCTCTGTACAACTTAATAACTCACAATCCTTGCATCAACAATTGTTAAGAAGGTTAAAAATAACAGCTCCTCAAAAGGAGAATGAATTCCTCATAGTTTAAAATTGATTCTCAAACACAACTTTCAACCTACAAAAGACTGAATACTTCTATAGAAGGTATCAATATGACACACAAACATAGAAAGAAGAGAAGGCACAAGCTAAATTTCACTGTCAAAAGGTGTTGCAAATCTGTATAATCTCTCTGAAAATGGGTTACAAAAACACTTTGCTTCTATCAAGAACTCAGAAAAAGTTACAAAATAGCAAAGCAAAAAGAAAGAGAACTAGTTTACAAATGAGGCTTCAACTCACATTTATGCAAAGTCTGAACCAACTACATTTTGAAAGCCATAAATTTTGGGTCGAATTTAGTCTACAAGGCCATTTTTGAGCCCTTCAAATGACTTCAAAAAGGCATAAAATGACCCAAAAGTCATGTCCCATTAATTACATCATAAATATCTCTAATAAATGCATCTCAATCCCTCAAAAAGATCACAAAAGTCTCTGAAATGTAATAACTCCATTAGAAAATTCAAACCCATCCTGATGACCTCTGAAAATTTCTTTTCTAAATCTGTAAAAATATCTTGTTTGACTTTTTTTTTTAAAGATAAAAATAAATATCTTATTTTTTATAAAAATATTAAGTGTTTTATAATTCATTTATTTAATTAATATCTTAAATACCAATTAAATAAATGAGTTATACCTTACTTTAATAATTTAATTTAATAATAATTATTTTTCAAAATTTCATAGTTGATTATTTTAATAAATGTAATTATTTTAATAATGTTATTTAAGCGATAATCAAACCACTTAATAACATTATTAAAATAATCATTTGCTAAAATAATGACTTATGAAATCATAAAATAATTATTATTAATTAAAAATTTAAAAATAATATATTTATTTTAATTTTTTTTTTTAAAACTAGACAAACATTACACTTTGCAAATTTTATTCATACATACCCATAAGGTATATGAAAGGAGAGAATCTAAAAAAAAAGAAACACAAGGCAAAATGCCTTTGTCTTTTTCGATGGGAATATAGGGGTCCGAACCCTAAAAAAATGTTTTACTTCTTTTGTTGTTTTTCATTTCTCCTTTCATCTGCTGCGCAACCGCTTACGAGAAATGAGGGTTTGAACTTTTATTTTTTTGCGTGGAGCCTTTTGCATATTTGTGCGCTACTTGGGACTGTGGTTGCCGCCATGAATGAGGGATCTCATAGAATTTTGACAAACATTTTTTTCTTTTTTGGGAGCATTCACCTGAGAGTCCTCAACGTTTCTACAGAAGTAAGTTGCTTTTATTATCTTCTGTGAACTCGCATGCTTGTCGTGACTGCAAGCTTTTCTTATGTCTGCACAAGTTGAACTTTCATGAAGAAGCTCTAATTTTCTTCATGTTTGGACCTTTGAATTTGATAGCTTTATTGAGAGCTTCATTCTATTTGATTCTGAGACAAAAGAATGTGCATTTTGAAGAAATTTCCAAGGTTCATACATATTTTTATAGGCTAGGTTCTTCTTTTATCTTTGCTTCTTTCTATCATAATGATATTGATGATAAATATTGATCTTATGGAAAGATCATGATGCTCTTGGTTACACTATTGTACATAAAGGATATTACATTTTTGATATGTTCTTTCCTCATTTCTTAAGTTGTTCACAGTTGATTACATATATTTTCCTTAATGTAATATTGCTTTGGTTCTTGATCTACCAGCTATTGTATAAATTCTATATGTTGTATCATATTTGATGTGACAGTGATTGTTTCTTGTATTAACCTTTGAACTTCTTTTCTTTCTCCACAAGCCATTATTATCATGTTGAAGGTTGCCCCTTCGATTTAGTATTGTGTGTTGGATATCCTCTCTTACTATAGGATGAAATTAACCTTTGCATCAAATAGATAATTCTTTATTTAACACCCTCTTGTGCTATGGCTGCTATGTATTCAAGTTATCATTGATTGATGCATGTGTTATGTTCCTTTTTTAGATCATAGGGTAGTCAAAAAACCATTTTTGTAACACCCATTGATATGTTATTTTCTTTGGATCAACTTCTCTCAGACATCAATAATGTTATCAAAATAGAATTTTCCCATTGACTCCAATCCATGGAGCAACAATACTTCTCTTGTAGCTATAACAATACTCTTTGTGTTTGCAGAATGATGCCACAATATTATTTTGTGTCTCCTATACTTGTAGCAACATTTATATTGAACTATCTCTTTTTTCTTTTAATGTACTTTATCAGATGTATTTTTTATCCTCTTGACCATCTATATCACACATATACATGAGAACCTCAAACATAAAGCATGAGCCTTGAGAGCTTAACTGAGGCTTTTTGTAGTTTAATTTGAAGTTGCAACTTGTAAATAATAGATACTCACTTTTGTCCAGATAATAGATGATCTTTGAAACTAATAGGGTTGAGATATATAACACTCTTCTTAGTAACATGAATCACACACTTGTCCAACTCTTTATTTGACTTCTATTTTTATAAAGCCTCATGTTGTTGTCCAAACTGGATTCTTATTCTTCCATGATCACTGTAATTGGTATTGAGCATTTTAACTAAATCATAGTGATAAAACTTTCTTTGCTTCTTTCGGCATTGTTTTAAAACATAATCCCTTTAAGACAGTGACAGATTTGTATGTGTTCATTGCTCCACTTAGCATCAAGATGTTCATGTTTTGTTGCATTTCTTATTGTTGTAGGCTGCAAACTTCATTTTATTACCTGATGATGCAACTCTAAAAACTTCCTTTGACATCAATGGTGGTCTCTTTTGTTACAAATGCTATTATAAGAGAGCTTTTCTTTTTATCCTTTCTGAGATGACCTTGAAGTTCCTTGAAAATGCTTTGTATTCATAAAATATTTGTTTTCTTTATGGATTGGCTGAAGCTGATTATACTATGATTCTTTCTATGTTGTAACTATTTATGATGCTCTTATGATTCAATTCCTTCCTTTGTCTCTCATCGTTACGACTGTACCATGATGCTTCATGACCATTGATTGTGATCCTCTTCCTGTAGCAACTCTCTTTTCATGATGAACATAACCTTGTCCCTTGTAGCTGCCCTAAAATCATTTTCATTTCTCTAATAGCATAACATGTCATTATATTAAGCTCATTGCTATCTTGAAAAATTAAATATTGATTTTATGATAGCTCTTTTGAAACACCAACAACACTGTAGTCAATAAATGGACTGTCTTTCTACTTTATTTTGTTGTATACCAGCTTGATGCCACTGTCTTAATGTAGTTGATGTGCTACCCTATAGCATGCTAGGTTCTACCCTTGTAGGAGCCACATTTAACTCCACGTGTTTCATGATAGACATCTGTAACTACACATGAAGTAAACTAGTTATAAAAAAGATGACATGAGTTTTTTGCTTTGATATCTCTTGCTTTCTTAGACATTCATGACATGCTAGCCCTTGTGATGCATGTGGGTAACAAAATTATATATTTTTAGATGTGGACAACCATACTACATGATGATGGGTAATTTCTTAGATCTATGAGATCTAACATTATTTCTATCTCTCACGTGCAGGAAAGGAGCAACAAGCTATTCAGTGGCTGGTTGCAAGACAAGTGAGGGAAATGAAGACAAGGCAAAGAAATGCAAGCTAGGCTCATCATCCAGGTAATGACGAGTCACCCTACACTATTTGTGTCTTTACCTTTCTTTTAGTATCTTTAAATGTATCACTTTATTTTCTTCATTTGTATCATAAGGGTTAGTCTCACGACTTGTGTGAGACATGATCAACTTATGTTGTCAATAAAGATCACTTTTTCTCAAAATGTTCAATCTCCTTTTTCATATGTATGTATTTCAGCAGAAAAAAGAATGCAACTTCACATCATTTAAAAACATGACAGCTCATTTGATTGAGCATGGTACTGAAAATCGGTAACATTTTCAGCGACATTTGCTATATCTTCCTGGTAGACATTATGACCATTAGCCTAAACTTTTCCATTGGGTACAGAGTCACTTGAAACACAAAATATCATAAAAATACACTCCTTTTTATGTTGCAACTCACTTCCAAACAAAAACCTCTTCTAAAGTATTAGAAGATGTTGCTATTCAGAAGTGAGTTGCAACATACAAAGAAGTGTGTTTTTATGAGATTTTGTGTTTCAAATGACTCTGTACCCAATGGACAAGTTTAGGCTACTAGTCATAATGTCTAGTAGGCAAACATAGAAGATGTCACCAAAATTATTACCGACTTTCGGTACCATGCTCAATCAAATGAGCTGTCATGTTTTAAAATGATTTGAAGTTGCATTTTTTTTCTATTGAAATACATACATATGCAAAATGAGATTGAACATTTTGATAAAAAGTGATCTTTATTGACAACATAAGTGGACCATGTCTCACACAAGCCGTGAGACTAACCCTTATGATATACATGAAGAAAAAATAGCTATACATTTAAAGATGCTAAAAGAAAGGTAAATGCACAACTAGTGTAGGGTGACTCATCATTTCCTGGATGATGAGCCCAACTTTCATTTCTTTGCCTTGTCTTCATTTCCCCCACTTGTCTTGCGTACAACTAGTGAATAACTTGCTACTCCTTTCCTAGACGCGAGAGATAGAAATGACATTAGATCTCATAGATCTAAGAAATGATGTGTCATCATGCACTATGGATTCCCACATATAAAAATATATAAATTTTTTACCCACATGCATCACAATGGCTAGCCTATCATGGATGTCTGAGAAAGAAAGATATATCAAAACAAAAAACTCATGTCATCTTTTTTATAACTAGTTTGCTTCATGTGCAGTTACAGATGTCTATCATGTAGCACATAGAGTTAATTTTGGCTCCCACAAGGGTAGAGCCTAGTGTGCTACATGATAGAAAATCAACTACATTAAGACAGTGGCATCAAGTTAGTATACAACAAAATAAAGTAGAAATACAGTCCATTTATTGAGTACAATGTTGCTCGTGTTTCAAAAGAGCTGTCATAAAATCAATATTTAATTTTTCAAGACATCAATGAGCTTAAAATAATGACATGTTATGCTATCAGAGAAATGTAAATGATTTTAGGGTAGCTACAAGGGACAAGGTTATGTTCATCATGAAAAAAGAGCTACTACAGGAAACAAATCATAATCAATGGTCATAAAGCATCATGGTACAACTGTAACAATGAGAGACAAAGGATGGAAGTGAATCATAAGAGCATCATAAATAGTTACAACATAGAAAGCATCATAGTACAATCAGCTTCAACCAATCCAAAAAGAAAACAAATGTTTTATGAATACAGTTCCTTTTTAAGGGACTTCAAGGTCATCTCAGAAAGGATAAAAAGAAAAGCTCTCTTATAATAGTATTTGAACCAAAAGAGACCACCATTGATGTCAAAAGCAGTTTTTAGAGTTGCATCACTAGGTAATAAAATGAATTTTGAGGCCTACAACAATAAAAAATGCAACAAAACATGAACATCTTGATGCTAAGTGGAGAAATGAACACATACAAGTTTGCCACTATCTTAAAGGGATTATGTTTTAAAACAATGTCAAAAGAAGCAAAGAAATTTTTATCGCTATGATTTAGTCAAAATAATCAATACCAATTATAGTGATCATGGAAGAATGAGAATCTAGTTTGGAAAACAACATGAAGCTTTATAAAATAGCAGTCAAATAAAGAGTTAGACAAGTGTGTGATTCATGTTACTAAGAAGAGTGTGATATATCTCAGCCATATTAGTTTCGAAGATCATCTATTATCGGGCCAAAAGTGAGTATCTATTGTTTACAAGTTGTAGCTTCAAATTTAGCTACAAAAATCCTTAGTTAAGCTCTCAAGGCTCATGCTTTATGTTTGAGGTTCTCATGTATATGCGTGGTATAGATGGTTAAGAGGATAAAAAATACATCTAATAAATTATATTAAAAGAAAAAAGAGACAGTTCAATATAAATGCTGCTACAAGTATAGGAGACACAAAAGAATATTGTGGTATCATTATGCAAACACAAAGAGTATTGTTACAGCTACAAGAGAATTATTGTTGCTCCATGGATTGGAGACGATGGGAAAATGCTATTCTGATAACATTATTGTTGTTTGAGAGAAGATGATCCAAAGAAAACAACATATAAATGAGTGATACAAAAATGGTTTTTTGACTACCCTATGATCTGAAAAAGGAACATAACACATGTGTCAATCATTGATAACTTGAATACAAAGCAGCCATAGCACAAGAGGGTGTTAAATAAAGCATTATCTGTTGGATGCAAAGGTTAAGTTCATGCTACATTAAGAGAGGATATCCAACACACAATACTGAATCGAAGGGGCAACCTTCAACATGATAACAAAGGCTTGTGGAGAAAGAAAAGATGTTCAGAGGTTAATATAAGCAACAGTCACTATCACATCAAATATGATACAACATATAGAATTTCTACAATAGCTGGTAGATCAAGAACCAAAGCAATATTACATTAAGGACATCTTATGTAATCAACTGTGAATAGCTTAAGAAATGAGGAAAGAACATATCAACAATGTAATATTCTTTATGTACAACAGAGTAACCAAGAGCACCATGATCTTTCCATAAGATCAATATTTATCATTGATATCATTATGATAGCAAGAAGCAAAGATAAAAGAAGCACCCAGCCTGTAAAAATATGTATGAACCTTGGAAATTTCTTCAAAATGCACATTCTTTTGTCTTAGAATCAAATAGAATGAAGCTCTCAATAAAGCTATCAAATTCAAAGGTCCAAACAAGAAGAAAAATAGAGCTTCTTCATGAAAGTTTAACTTGTGTAGACATAAGCAAAGCTTTTAGTCACAACAAGCATGGAAGTTCATAGAAGATAATAAAAGAAACTTAATTTTGTAGAAACGTTGAGGAATCTCAAGTGAATGCTCCCAAAAAAGAAAAAAATGTTTGTCAAAATTCTATGAGATCCCTCATTCATGGCAGTAGCCACAGTCCCAGGCAGCATGCAAATATGCAGAAGGTTCCACACAAAAAAAGAAAAGTTCAAACCCTCATTTCTCGTAAGCGGCTGCGCAACAGATGAAAGGAGAAATGAAAAACAATAAAAGAAGTAAAACATTTTTTAGGGTTTCGACCCCTATATTCCCATCGAAAAAGACAAAGGCATTTTGCCTTCTGTTTCTTTTTTTTAAAATTCTCTCCTTTCATATACCTTACGAGTATGTATGAATAAAATTTGCCAAGTGTAATGTTTGTCTAGTTTAAAAATAAATAAATTAAAATTAATATCTTATTTTCAAAAAATTTAATTAATAATAATTATTTTATGATTTCATAAGTCATTATTTTAGCAAATGATTATTTTAATAATGTTTTGATTATGTAAAAGTAGGTTTTGAAAGGACCTGAAACCTTTTACATCAAGATTACAGAATAGGCATTTAAGCTCCAATAAGACAAGTGCAACAACACCAAAAAAAGCCACACAAACGAGTCCTTAAACAAAAAGAATAGAAAAAAGACAAAGGACAACAAAAGGACAGCAAGACAACAAGTTGCTGTCTAAACACATTTCATAATTTCTGCTACCTGATTAGCCAGCATCTACATGTTAGCTGCGAAAATTTTTAGATCTTCAATATCATTATTCTTCTCATCCTCCTTCTTCCTGAACCTGGAGCTAGTGTGCCTGTTGGGACCTTGATCATCTTTGGCCTCAGTGATCACCTGCTCCCCTTTCCCTTGGTCCAGCTTGTCCACCAAGATCTTCACATGCTCATTCGACACCTCAAGAATAGCATAGCTCTGCTCTGCTATATTCCCAATTTTTTTTCTCTAGCTTGTCGATTCTATTTTTCATTATCTCAATTCTTTTGGTCATTCCTTCACTGTTACCAATTTTTTTCTCCATAGCAATAATTATGTCATTGAAGATAGTGAGCCCCTCAGTCCTACCGACAGTCTCAATGAGCTCATCAATAGTTTGGCCCCTAGTTTTCTCCCCCAAGTTCATCTTTTTAAGGACCCCTATCTCTTTTTGGAGCTAATGAATATGAGACTTCATGGTTGTAATGTCAGTTTTCATATTACTAAGGGTTGTCAAAAATGCTAGACAACCCAGATTCTCAAAATCCTTATTCCCTCCCTCCATCTTCTCCTTGGATCTCTCCACTTTATCCTTCCTTGTGTTGACCGAATCCTTCCCCTGCCCATCTTTCTCAATATTAGTCATAGCTTATGTGACATCATGCAGAATATTATCCTTGAACAACACATTTTTCTCAAGCCCCACACTCTCTTCCATAGCAGGGTTGTCCACACGATCATCCTGATTATTATGGTTTTTATCCTGAGAAGAAGAAACGTCATCAGAGGAAATGAAAACCCTTTTAGCAATTTTATTCTTCTCTTTTTTTGCTCTTGTGTGCTTACCAATGGGCTCCATTTTGTTTTTGCCCTGCTTCTTGGAGCTTTCCTCCCTACTCTCCTCTTCCTCCAAATCCATCTCCATGACTGAGTCCTCCACCTTAATTTTCTTTCTTTTTCTTTTGGGAGTGGATTCCTAAAAATCCTTAGAGTCACTCTCATCTTCTTTTTTTTCCTCCATAAAGGGCTCCTCAGACTCTTTCCCATCAGTTTCATAGTCTTCAAGGGCTTTCCTGTTAAAACAGGGCCTTTCCACCTTCTTCTATTTCAGAACCTCATAAATTAGGACCATAAGCCCTTCATGGCAAGCATGATCACCCTCTGGGTCCCTTTTCCAGTTGAGGATAGAGGCATTCAAAGAGCTCAGTAGGTAAAAAGGGAATTTAATTTTAAATCCATGCCTAAAATGGTTCAGAAGAATTAAATGATTGTTGTAAATTTTAGTATAACAACCATCCAGGGTAATGTATCCAATAATAAAAAACAAAACAAGATGCCAAGGCCTTGAAATACTCTTAGGATTAAAGTAAGAGTTGTCCACCTTTACCATACATTTCCTCTCCTACTCCATAGGCGAAAAGCCTCCAAGGCTTTGTCTGAGATCTTCCTATCCCTGTAGAAGTTAATGCCCTCAATCATCAGACCCATCACTTCTGCTATTATCTCCTCAGTCACCTCCATGTTTTGCGTACCAACCATAAAACTCCCCTTATTCCAAGATTTGATGAATTTCCTGGTCACAACAACTTTCCCTCCATGCAGTTTCTCCATGTAAATTGCCAGACCCCTGTCTTTAAGTATTTTCCATACCTCCTGGTTCTGGCTCCATTCACTATAGTTCCTTGGCTCACATCTTCTCTTCTTGCCTCCCATAGCTCTGTAAAAGTCCAGAAAGCCCTTCTCAAAATTAATCCCAACACTTTGCAAATTAGACTTCAAGTTGTAATAAAACCCTCTGATACCCAGAAAGACCTAGAAATTGTGCGAAAAAGCCCCAATTATTATCTTGAAATCACCCCACTATCCTTCATGAACATCACACAAACTTCTGCAATCAATACTCATTAATATACTCTTCATTCAGAACATGTTGCTTACTAATCACCCGCTCCTTATTAATTAATGATGTCCCTTCAAAAGGGAGTGCAAAACCATCATCCCACTCAATATTCACCTGGCTTTTACAAGCCACATTCGTAGCCCAGTCAACTACCAAGTTGGCCTCCCTAAAGTTATGACTTATCAAACATTCATCAAAGGATTCAATAATGTTTTTAGCCTTGCTAATAATATTGGCTATATTCCACGATGGGGTCATTGTGTTCTTCAAACATTTAATAATATTTAGAGAGTCCCCTTCAATCCAAACTTTAGTATAATTTTTCCTCTTAGCTAATATCAAACCATAAAGGGCAGCGTTAGCCTCCACAACATGGTTGGTATTGAATCCTATAGGAATAGCCATGGCCCCTTTACAGTTCCCATAATCATCTTGGATCACTATGCCACAACTAGTGATTCTCGGGTTACCCTTAGAGGCGCCATCAAAATTGACTTTAATCCAGCCATTAGGGGGACAATCCTATCTAGCCTCATTTCTCAATTTTGTTTTGGTATTCTGAACCTTCCTTCCTTCAAGATTCCAATTATTATAGACTTTAGACTCCCAGTCATCCTTTGGGTCCTGATAATTATTGATCAACCCTACATTTTCCAAAAGAGATCTCTTAATCTTATGGAAGATTACAGCCCAGTTAGACTCCTTATTTCTAAAAATTCTATCATTCCTTTCTTTCCACATCCCCCAACACATGAAAGGAAGGAAGAAGTTCTAAAAAGAGATTAAGAATTTGTTATTAGTAGGTGGCTTCCAACAATTGAACAGCTCCTGAATGTCTTGAGGAAACATCCACTCCATATTCATCAAATTCAGGAATTTTCCCCAAAATTTCCTAGCAAAAGAACAGTGGATAGTCATATGGTTGATATTATCCTCATCTTTTTTGCAAAGAAAACACCTATTGGTTAGAACAAGGCCTCTTTTCCTAAGATTGTCAATTTTTAGAACTTTATCCTGCAATAAGATCCAGAAAAAAACATTAATTTTAGGTGTTAGACCCTTATACCAAGCCTTAGCCCAACAAGGTTTAGGGCTATCTTCAAAGTTCTTCATGTACAGAGAGGAAATCGAGAAAGAGCCATTTGTATTATATTTCCAAATTAGATTATCCTCTTCATAAACAAGAAAGACAACATTCAAAAGTTTATTCAAGCTTCTAAGAGAAGGATCCACCCTAGCCAAATCAGTCCATTTATCCCCCTCCCAGTAGTCAGCCACATGAATTCCCAAAAACTATTTGCATTGAATCATCTTTTCCTTGCAGATTGGAAAATCATTGAGAGACTTATCAAGAATCCAAATATCTTCCCAAAAGAGAATATTCTTTCCATTACCGACCTTCCATTTGATACCCTTTTTGATCAAATCCTTTCTTCTCAAGGCATTGTTCCAAATGCAAGATCCTCCTTGGACAATTTCATGGTTCAAAAAATTGTTGAAATCAGTGATGTCCCTGTTATATTTATTGTTCCATATGATGCTCCATTCCCCTAAGTTCTTGAACAATCTCCAAAGGAGTTTGGCCATAAGAAAGTCATTCATACTTCTTATAGTGCGGAGACCAAGACCCCCTTTCCTAGCAGGTTTACAAAGCTTCTCCCAAGCTATGAGAGCCATTCTTTTTTTTTCCACTATGGACCAAAGGAAGTTCTTTTGGATTTTCTCTATACTTTCAACAAACTTCCTAGGTATTTTAAAGAGACTCAGAGCATAAAGAGGAATACTTTGGAGGGTAGCTATAAGCACCACAATCTTACCAGCCTGGCTAAGAAGAGCACCCTTCCAACCAGGTAAACTCTTGTGAAATTTATCAATCATATCTCTCCAAAAAGGGTCCAAAGGAACAAGGCATAGAGGTAGGCCTAAATAAGAGTCTGGGAGATAGTCAACCTCAAAACCCAAAATTCTTTTTAACCTTTCTTTTCTTTTTTCAGGAACATTAATGAAGAAAATAAAGCTCTTGTTCCAATTAATACTCTGACTCATAGCGGCAATATAGTTGGCAAGGGCTTTTTTGATAGTTTTACCATTCTTAATAGTAGCTTCACCCATTATTATGGAATCATCCACAAATTGTTGGTGTGAGCAAATCAAGTCCTTAGAAGAAGGTTTTAGACCTTTAAAATCACCTCTGTTAACCAATCTGCCAATGTGTCTACCCAAGCATTCCGCAAAAATAACAAACAAAGTTGGAGATAAGGGATCCCCATGTCTAAGACCTCTTGAAGACTTGAAAAAAGGAGTAGGAGAGCCATTCACAAGCACAAAGAAAGTAGTAGAGGAAACCAAACAATGAATGAGATCTCTACTCCTCTTATTGAAACAAAAGCCTCAAGAGTAGCCTTCAAAAACTCCCAATCAACCTTGTCATAGGCTTTAGACAAGTCAAGTTTCAACAAAAAACCTTCCTTCTTTGATATATTCAAGGAGTGAATATTTTCATGGACAAAAATGATAGAATCCAGAATATGCCTACCAGGGACAAAGCCATTCTGTTGTCTAGAGATAAGAGAAGGAAGAAAGAGAAGAATTCTAGAGGTAAGGACTTTTGATATAATCTTGTACACCGAGTTGCAAAGACTAATAGGTCTAAACTGGTCCATACTATCAGCCCCTATTTTCTTTGAAATCAAGGCAATAAAGGTACCATTAAGTTCCTTGAGAATCCTTCTAGCCCCAAAAAATTCTTTAACTACATCTGTAACATCATCTTTCAATATCCTCCAGTATTTTTGGAAGAAAAAAAGAGGATAACCATTCGGTCCAAGGGCTTTATCTCCTTCAAAGGATAAAATAGCCTTGTGAATCTCATCCATAGAAGGGATAGCAGTGATAGCTCTATTTTGATCATCATTCAAAATGCAGGGGATACCATCCAACAACTCTTCTTGGCATTCCTTATCCAGGTCCTCATCTTTATTTAAGAGTTCAAAAAAATTGTTTGCTTCACCTCTAAAATCCTCCTCATTTTCACTAATGGTACCATTAACCTTAAGTTTAGAGATTTTGTTTCCCATTCCATGTTTCACTGTGGTCATGAAAAAGTATTTAGATTTCTTGTCCCCTTCCTTTAAAAAGATCTTTCTAGACCTTTGCCTCCAGAAGCATTCTTCTTTTGAAATAATGTCATGGTATTCAACCAGTTTAGTATCTTCCTCATCTTTAGTAAAAAGGCTATACCCATCTTTCTAAATACTATCTTGAATCTCCTTCAGCTCTTCTACAATTTTCTTTTTGTTGGTAAAGATATTACCAAAGGTCTCTTTGCTCCATTTATTTATATTATCCTTCACATTTTTTAGTTTATTTGTGAATTTGAACATAGCCGTTCCTTTAACCCTAATACTCCACCACTCCTCAATTAGATTTTCCAAGTTAGGGTGAAGAGTCCACATTTTCTCAAAGTGAAAAGGGAAGTTTCTTTTCAACCCATTGAAATCAGCACTAATGGTGATCGGCTAGTGATCGGACCCATCTCTTATATAGGTAGATAAAGAGCAAGAATACTTATTAAACCAATTTCTACTTGTAAGAGCTCTGTCAAGCCTAACCTGAATTAGCTCTCTCCCCACTCTTCTGTTGGTCCATGTATAATTAATCCCCTGCAAGTCAATGTCATGTAACTCTTGGCAATCAATAAAGTCCATAAGATCTGTTCTGCTATCCAGATTAGGCTAGCTACCCCCAAACTTCTCATTTTCCTTTAAGGGAGTGTTAAAGTCCCCCATAATGATCCATCCTTCATCAGCAAAATCTCCCCTATATCTAGAAACATCCCTCCAAAAAGATTTCCTCCCCCACCTAGTATTCAGAGCATAGATATTAGTCAACACCCATGAAGTCCCATCTCTAATATGTCATAATCTAATGTTAGTCACATTATTTCCTTGGGATATCACTTCCCCCTTAATGAAATTGCAATTCCAACTTGTCACTATACCCCCTGAAGCCCCCTCTACATCAGTTCTAAGGGAAAGACCATTATTAAAAAATTGGAGTTTCTCAACTTTATCCTTAGACATCTTAGTCTCCTAAAGAAGTATAATATTAGATTTATTATCTCTTATCATGTTTTTTACCATGCTTTGCTTGTGAGGCTTATTTAATCCTCTTACATTCCAAGAAATAAACTTCATTATTTATGGAATGGACCAGACTCTAGGATGGTTTTCTGACTACCATCCGCTAAGCTCTTACTGGTCTCAAGAGCTCTCCTTTTTTTATTTGAGGGCCTTCCTGGGGAAACATGGGGAGTTCCCACATCTCCATTCTTACTGCTCCTAGCGCTTCTAAGGATTGAGGAGGCATTCTTCTTTTGCACACCTTCTTTATTATTATTCCTCTTAAGATTTTTAACTATCTTTTTATTCTCCACTTTTGACCAGCCCTCTTCAGTCGATTCTTTAGACCCCACCAGGGCAGCCTAAATATCTGCCTCATCACCCCACTTTGCAGTCTTTGAAGGAAATGGTGATTGCTTATTAGATCCCATCAGTGTACCAAAAGTCTTCTATGCCAGATCCTCAGAGCATCCCAGAATCAGACAGACTTGGGCATCTTGCCAAATTTCCTTATTTTGGGTAGGTAAAGAGAAGCCATTACCTCCTGAAATTTCTCTTTCAAACAGATACACATTAAAGTTCTCATTACCCTCCATAGCACCCAAAGGCCTGCTCTGGATATCTTCTGCAAAGGAGTCACCAGAGCTTTTTGGTTTAGATTCCTTTAATAATTCCATGCTACCCCCCATTTTCTGCCTTTAAGAATGTTATTAAGTGGTTTGATTATCGCTTAAATACTCTTATTAAAATAATTACATTTATTAAAATAATCAACTATGAAAATTTGAAAAATAATTATTATTAAGTAAATTTATTAAAGTATGTTATAACTCATTTATTTAATTGGTATTTAAGATATTAATTAAATAAATAAATTATAAAACACCAAATATTTTAATGAAAAATAAGATATTTATTTTTATCTTTAAAAAAAAAAGTCAAACAAGATATTTTTGCAGATTTAAAAAAGCAAATTTCAAAGGTCATCAAGATGGGTTTGAATTTTTGAATGGAGTTATTACATTTCAGAGACTTTTGTGATCTTTTTGAGGGATTGAGATGAATTTATAAGAGATATTTATGATGTAATTAATGGGACATTAATTTTGGGTCATTTTATACCTTTTTGAAGTCCTTTGAAGGGATAAAAAATGGCCTTGTAGACTAAATCCGACCTAGAATTGATGGCTTTCAAAATGTAGTTGGTTTAGAGTTTGCATAAATATGAGTTGAAGGCTCATTTGTAAACCAATTCTTTTTCTCTTTTCCTTGTTGTTTTGTAACTTTTTCTGAGTTCTTGATAGAAGCAAAGTGTTTTTGTAACCCATTTTCAGAGAGATTATACAGATTTGCAACACCTTTTGATAGTGAAATTCAACTTGTGTCATCTCTTCTTTTAGTGTTTGTGTGTCATATTGATACCTTCTACAGAGGTATTCAATCTTTTGCAAGTTGAAAGTTGTGTTTGAGAATCAGTTTTAGCTTGTGAGGAATTCATTCTCCTTTTGAGGAACTGTTATTTTTAACCTTCTTAACAATTGCTGATGCAAGGATTGTGAGATATTGAGTTGTGCAGAGAAGCCTTTTATTACTAATTTTATTATGTGTTGATTATCTGTTAGATCTCAAAGATACTTTTCTAGTGCATCACCCTTTGGACTTAGATTTTATTTCTATTATCCTTCTACCTCTTTCCTCCAACAAAAGTTTTCAGTTTTAGGTAGTTTCAGGTGAGGTATCATATAGGAACTGACCTAGAATCTAGAGACTCATTCTAGTTATAGGTTACCTACAACCTTGAAATGTTTCCATTTTCCTCAAAGTTAGTCAAGTAGTTTTGGCAGCTGGATTAGGGTGAAAATTTTGAGTGATAACAATACCTTTGTGTTTTTTGTTATACCTTTGAGATAAGAAATTCTCAGGATCCCTTGCTTGGTACTACTTGAGGATTGATTGTGGTATTGTTATCTGAGTGGAGTCTAATGTTATCTCCTTACCATGGTGGGAGTGGAGCCATAGGTTTGCACGAGGTTGGGAGGTAGTGATTATCTTACCATTTGAGACTTCGATGTTCCTATACCAATGTTGGATGATCTTTGTTGTAGTTTCTTCTTATTCCTTCATCCTTGGAGATTGGTTCATATTCTTCCTTTTTATTATGTTTGTACTTTTTACTTAGATTGTATTTACATATCTTGTGACTTGTGCAGTGGATGTGGGTTATCATGTATACCTTATGGTTTAGATGTATTGTTTATTCTTTATGAGATGATGTACTTTAGTTTTATTATGTGAAAGATATATACAATTATTGTACTTAATAGATTTAATTATATTTATGTGTTTCTACATCAAGGAACCCTTGATATTTGTAATCTATAAATAAGATTGTGTTTATGAGTATGTATTGACTTTGTGTTTATGAGTATGTATTGAATTTAGGTGCTACTAGAGGTAGTTATCTTTCTATCTTATTTGATTCAGCAACTACAAATTCTTTTATATCTCCTTTTCTAGTAGAGAAATATGGGCTAGTGGCAGTAAAGAAAGACATAGGTTGGCAAGTGGAGTTAGCCTCTGGAGCAAGGGTATTAACAAACTCTCTAGTGCATAAATGTGAGTTGAACTTGGATAAATTAATTACTTTAGTTGATCTTCATGTGATTCATTTGGGATAATATGATATTGTCCTTAGGATGGATTGCTTAGGTTTTCATGGATCTAGCATTGATTATAGACAAAAGATAATCAAATGTAAGGATGATATTGGCAAGGATTTTGAGATTGTGGGAGTTCAATATCCTATATCTCTTTGTATGATTTTCGCTATGCAACTCAAGTGAAGAATGTGAAAGGTGTCATGCCCATAAAATTCCACTCCAAAAACATGCCAACTTTTTTTTTTTGAAAGGTAATAAGCTTATAGGTTTATGTTTAGAGTTGGTAGTTGACTAAAGTTGAGAAGGCCTAGCACGAATAGCTTAAGCAAGAGGAGTGTAGCGTAACAAGGGGTCAATCTTAACATTAGTTATTTTTTTTTAAGTAAGATAGTTTCCCACAAAACAAGATACGTATTCATGGTATACAAACTCGGTCAAGTGCACTAGGTACATTAGCTTAATTGACCACCTAAGTTAATTGTGCTAAAGTAATACTAGTAGATCTACTAAATACCAAAAAGGAAGGGATTAACATATTACTAATATAATCAACTAAACTGTAGGGTTAAAATTAGACTAACCCCAATGTTAAATGACGATATATCAACTAATTTAATATATTACTAGCCGATATATCGGCTAATGAATAAATAAACATATTAATCAATTAAAAAGTTCATTGACTATATCATTAACCGAGTATTAATTAATTATAATCCATTTAACAAACCATATTAACTAAGTATGGTTTAATTAATGTATATTTAGCAAATTAAATATAATAATTAATATATATATTAAACATTAACATATATTAATTATTATTATATTTATTAAAATCAAAGATAAGATATTGGTTTATATATATATTAATTAAATTCATTAATTAAATATATATTCATTGTTAATAAATAAATAATAAAATAATGGTAAATAAATATACTAATGATTTAATATATTAATTAATAATAACATTAATTAAATTATATATTAGATATTAATATATTTATTAATTAAATAATAATAAAAAATAAAAAATAATAATAAAAAATAACAAAAAAAATTGCAGGTTACAATTTTTTTTAGAGTCCCTAAGGACTAGCACCGCGGGGCCCGCGCTGACTGCGCGGTACCTACGCGTAGGTGGTCATCCTACCTTAGCAGGGTGGTACCCTGCGCAAGGCAGGGCCCGTCCTGCTTTGGCAGGCGGGTACCTGCCTAGGCAGGCCCGCAGGCCCACCCGTGAGGAAGGAGGGGGTGTGGGGACCACGGGGTCCCCCCCCCTTATAATTTTTTTTAATAAATTTTTTTAAAAAAAATCTTTTAATACCATGCTTTTATTATTATATTTTTTTTAACTTTTTTTTTTTTTTTGTTAAGCCCTTCGTGGCTTTAGAAAGAGACCCCCTATTTTTTAAATATAAAATTACTAAACAAAAGGGATCTTATTATAAGGTAAGATATGTTGTTTTAATATAAAAATTCATTTATTTTTTTGAAACCCTTTTTGAGGTGACCACCCAGGTGGGTCCCCAAGAGGCTAGTTTTCTTGATGGGTAAATAGGTTTTCTTGTCAAAGTATTTTAAATATATTTTATAGCCAAGTAGATCTAGGATATATTATTTTAATGACTATGTAAAAGAAAATGTATGGGAAATTTTTCTCATACATTTTTCAGAGATCCGTAGGTCTCTTTTTCAACTTTTACATGTTTTTCATCATTCTTGATTTCTTTCATCTTTTTTTTCTCTTCCTCTTTTTTAATTTTTTTGTTCTTTTACACCAAGTTATTAGTTTATTGGTCTCATTTTGCTAAAAGGAATAGAGATTTGGTTCAACTATTGAATGAATTCAAGGCACAATTTCATAAAGATAAGTTCAAAGATAAATTTGTCTATCATTTTACTACCTAAGTTATCCTTTCTTTTATTGTTTCTCAACATAGATTTTTACTATCAATTAACATAGAGTCTGCAATAAAATAATTGAGAGAGAATTCTTTAAAATTATTTCTTCACACTACTATCATTTTAATCCTATGAAATCTTTATATTAGAACTTTAAAGATACTACAAATACTATTCTATCTCAAAATCTTACAACATGTCTACATAATTTTTTATCATTGAGTAAGTAAACAATGCCTTAAAAAAAAATCACTAATCTAACAATTCTTAATCTTTCAAATGATAAATACATTGTCTATCTCTTATTCAATAGAAATTGACTACACTTAAAATCTTTCTTTGAACATTATTCAAAATTTCATAAGAAAGTGAAACTAACCAAAAGAGAACTTCAATACATATCTTCAAGACTTGATACAACATCACTTGACACAATCACAAAACTTGGAGTAATACTCCATTACAATATACATTGAACTTATGGGATTCACAAGATTCCCTTACAATGACATAATCTTGAAACAAAAGAGATCCAACTCAAATAAGAAAATGTCATCAACTCTTCAAGATTGCAACTCCAACCATGAAGTCTTCATTGGCTCCAAAATCTTGCAATAAAAATACATAGGCCAATGATTGCTCACCTCCCAACCTAGGCATCTATGAAGCCACCCCCAAGCTAGGGGAACCATCACAAATACAAGGAGACAATCAAGCAAACCCACAATAACAACAACATAAAAGAAATACAATGAAAACTCTCCCTTCCAAGGCTAAAACAAAGAGTCTCAAAATGACTCAAAAATAGGGGTGAAGGTGGAACCAAACTCAAGGGGAGAAAGCATATCTCATGATAAGAGATAAGCCATTACTTGGCTTCCTCATCATGTATCTTTCACTAAAAATACAATCTCACAAAACTCCTTATGACCCCCAATATACAAAACAACAATAGAGATGGCTACATGGAGCCCATACATCCATGTTTTTATCCCTCTCCTATCCAAGGAGAGACTCTACACCTATGATTGTCCCAACATTCCCTTCACCCCCAAGGCTACTCTTCCCTCCTAAGGGTGAGTATGGCCTTGAGTACACTCCCATAATACAATGCAATCAAGAAACTCAAGAACTCCATAAAAAAACTTCACTCTCACAACACAAAGGAAATAACACTACAACAAACTTAAGATTCACATAACATCCACTATCACAAAATAACAAGATCTCAACACAAACACTACAAGCACACAATAACCAGATTTTTGCATACAAAAATAAACATACATGAGAACTCTTTCTCTCAACATGAAAACAAAAACAAACAAAATGAAGTATGCCACCAACCTTGATCCAAGCTTATGGAAGAAAGTTGATGAAGAGCTTTTCCACTTTCCAAAGTCCTCTCCAAAATAGCTAAGTCTCCAAATCTAGAGAGTGGGTGTCAAACTCTTCCAAAAGAAGAGTCCCCTCTAAAAAGGGCTCCACAAACTCTCCTAGGGATAGGATCTCACTCTAATTGGATGACCTTCCCAAGCTTCTTACATGGTTTCCAAATATAGATTCCTAAAAAGGTTGCCCAAAAAGTGGACTAAAGACTATTATTCTTATTGGATGAAACTCTACTCAAGACCTTGCTTCAAAAGTGGATTTTCGGCCATTTTGAAAATCCAACTTTTGGAGGGGTCTTTTGGTCAACATGGGGTTATCCTATGGTTAAAAATTCCCCTTACCCATAGGTATATCAAGTGGGCTTACTAAAAATGGCCCTAACACTTCCCTAGACACCTTTTAAGCCTCCCAAAAACCCATGTGAAGCTCAAATTCGAATTTACAAGACAAGACATAACCTCAAGTTCTCTAACCAAGTGATTTTCAAGGGGATCCTAAAGGGTACCTTCCTAGGTTGGTGTTCAACCAATCTCCAAGTGGACATGTCATGGCCACAAGTACACACACATGTGTCAAGTGACACAAACAAAAAAGACACATCACAAGCCATGTGGCATATCCACTTGGGCATTCTCACATAAATAACAATTACAATTAACATATAAATCAATTACATTCATGCACCGTACTTTTACAAATTCAATACATTACAATGAGGTTTTTAGCTTCTCACTAGAAGCAACCTTGGCTCAAACTGATTTTCACATTAGTCTCTGCGATGGTTCCTTGAATTTACCATGGCCTATTTCCCCGCACACTCAAGTCCAATATCAGTAGTCCAAGGAAATATACATGTAAATTCCATAACTTTCATAATCAAATAATTCTCAAGAAATTAATCATAATTAAGTCAAAGTTTCACATGGCATAATCATTCATTTTTAACTTACATAAATCTCATCATGAAATACACAATTCATCACTAAATTAAACTTGAAACATAATCATTGCATACATATATAATTTAATTTGCAAATTAAATATCCTCATGACATCATAATTCATTCATTAAATATAATTAAAAACACACATGTAGGTTCCAAACTGATGTCTCAGTAATCATCATCCAATCATAATATAATGTGCATCAAACTACTAAAGTGATAAAACCATAACATAAAGTATCAGTAAAATCTATAGAGCATCAAAATATAATCATCAAATATGCCTATCCCAAATGCAGAGCTGAAAGGCTATGATAGGCTTGGGGTGAGGTATCACAAAAGGGTTGTCAGTTATTTTCTGTAACTATCAATGAGCTGGATGAAGTTGAAACTAAGGAGAAGACTCTTGATCATCCTACTCTTCAGGGATTCACCGATGTATTTCCTAGTAAGATTCCAGCTTTGCCACCAAATCATGACATAGATTTTCACATAGATCTTGTTCCAAGAATACAACCTATATCTACATCTCCTTACTAGATGACCACACAAGAGTTGAGTGAGCTTAAGATCTAGTTATAGGACCTTTTGGTAAAGGGAAGTATTCGGCCTAGTGTTTCTCCATGGGGAACACCTGTACTCTTTGTTAAGAAGAAAGATAGATCTTTACATTTGTGCATCAACTATAGATAGTTGAACAAGGTAATGATAAATAATAGATATCATTTTAAAATGACTGATGATCTCTTTGATCAGATAAAAGGAGCTAAGGTATTCTCAAAGATTGATCTCAAATTAGGATACCATCAGTTACATATCCAGGATGAAGATATTCATAAGACTGCATTCTGCACTTGCTATAGACATTATGAGTTCATAAGTAGTCCCTTTTGGTTTGAAAAATTCTCCATATGTTTTCATGTTCCTAATGAATGGAGTATTTTGTTCTTACCTTGATCATTTTGTTCTCATCTTCTTAGATGACATATTGATACATTCTAAGTCCATAGGAGAGCATGAAGAACATATACAACTAGTTTTGTACTATCTTTGTGACAATCAATTGTATGAAAATGCAGAAAAGTGTGACTTCTTTCAGTCTAAAGTTTAGTACTTGGGACATGTGATCACAGGTGAGGGTTTTTTTTGTAGATTCTTCAAAGATTCAAGATATGGTTGATTTTGCAACCCCCACCAATGTGCCTAAGGTTCATAGTTTTATGGGCTTGGCGGGATATTTTCATAGGTTTGTTCAAGACTTCTCTAGAGTTGCATATCATATGACTTCTCTTCAAAGGAAAAGGAACAAGTATGTTTTCATAGAAAAGTGTGAGAAGGATTTTCAAAACCTCAAGGAGAATTTGACTAGTGCACCTATTCTAGCAATACCTGACCTATTAGGTAATTTCATGGTGTCCGTTGATGCTTCTTTAGAAGGTCTTGGAACAATCCTTATGTAGGAAGGACGTGTCATTTCTTATGAATATTGAAAACTCAAGGATCACAAATTGAACTATCCTATGCATGACCTTGAGTTAGCAACAACGATTCATGCACTAGTGTGATGGAGACATTTTTTGTTGGGACATCGATTTGAGATTCATAGTGATCACCACAATTTGTAGTATATCTTTACCCTGCCTAATCAGAATTCTAGACAAAGGGGATGGATGGAGTTTCTTTTTGAGTATGAATTTGAATCCAATTACATATAGGTTAAGGAAAATGTGGTAGTTGACACCTTGATTTGTATGAGACATGAGATTTCAACTTTGACTCTTGGTGTAAATTTTTGGACTTGTATACTCTTGGCACTTCCTAGAGATACTTGGTACAAGGAAGTGAGTGCTGATATTGAGTCAAGGAGACCTTTGGAAGGTAGGTTTTTAGGCTATATTTTGGAGTCAGATAGTTTTTTTCATTATATGAGTTAGATATATGTACCACCATCAGATGCTCATCATACATTAATATTATCTGAGGCTCATCATGCACCTTAATCGACACATCCAGGTGTCAAGAAGATGCATGAGGACCTTCAACAACTATATTATTGGTCCAGTATGAAATGTGACATTGCTGATTTTGTAGCAAGATGTCTAGAGTGTCAAATGGTTAAGGTAGACCATCGACAACCAATAGGGCTCAGTAAGTTACAATATTATGACTTTGACATAGTTTTTGTCAAGGGGAAGCAAAACATTATTGTTGATACCTTGTCTTGGAGACCTCATTTGTATGATTTAGGAGCCATATCAGATGATTGGAGGGAGCTTATTTTAGTATAATATGCGAAGGAAAAGTGGGATACAAGCATTATTGATGGCACTAGGAATGATGAGAGGTATTTAGTGGTGAATGATTTGATAATGTATAAGGACTAGATTTTTTTGATACCTAGATATGTTATTACGAAGTAGATTATAAGAGATTTTCATGAATCACCTATGGTGGGACACTAGGGATACTTAAAAAATTATAGACATGTGAGAGAGTACTTCACATGGAAGGGGCTCAAAACTAATGTGCTACAATATGTAAGAGAATGCCTAGAATGCTAGCAGAATAAATATGAGCACTCATTTCTAGGTGGCTTATTGTAGCCCCTACCTATTTTGAAGAAGTAGGATAGTGTGTTGATAGATTTTATTAGGGGCTTACCAAAGGTCCAAGGCTTAGATTGAATTTTTGTGGTGGTGGATAGATTAACTAAGTTCACACACTTGATTGCCATCACATCCATATACACTGCAGTGTAGGTAGCAAAGTTATTCTTCCAGGAGATATTTAGATTGCATAGGCTACCACAGACTATTGCTAGTCATCATGAAAATAGGTTCATGAGATTTTTCTAGCATGAGATTTTCAGATTGTGTGGGATGGAGCTTACCCTAAGCACTAGCTACCACCCTCAAACTGACAGTTAGATTAAAATAGTTAATAAATGGGTTAAGGGATATCTTCATAATTACATAGTAGGGTAGTAGAAGGCATGGGTGAAGTGGTTGCATCTTGTGAAAATTTATACAACACCGTATACCACATTTCTATTTAGATGATACCATCTATGGCTCTCTATGGATACGATGCTTTGAGTTTCTTAGATTTACTGTTCAATGATAGCAGGGTACCTAGAGCTACAGATCTATTGTAGGCAAATTAGAATATTATGAGATATTTGAGAGAGAATATGAAGAAGACACACAACCAATATAAATAGTATGTAAATCATCACATAGTAGAGAAATAATTTGAGGTGGATGATATGGTTTGCCTCATGCTACATCCCTATAGATATTCTTCTATTAAGAGAAGTGGTGAAGAGAAGTTGAAGCCACGATACTATGGGCCTTTTAGAGTGATCACAAGGATTGGGGAGGTGGCCTTTGAGTTAGAGATACCATAAAATAGTAAAATACATAATGTGTTTCATGTGTCATGCCTCATAAGAGAACTAGGACACAATGTGGTGCCTTCGGTATATTTTTCTCCTCTTGATGATGTGTGGTAGCTGGTATTGGTTCCTAAGGCTATATTGGATACTAGAGAGAATACACTTCAGAGGAGGACTATCAAAGAGTACTTGGTGTAGTGGAAGAATCTTTAGAGTGAGGCTGCTACATGGGAAGGTGAGGCCATATTACAAAATCCAAAGCTCAGATTTCTTGAGGACAAGAAATTTCAAGGATGGCAGACTATAATGTCCCCTTCTTGACCTAGACATCATGAGACTAGTTGTTAGCCCATTATGCTATAGTCCTGAGGGCTAACTAGGACTTTACAGAGATCTTGAGGTTATTTATCCCAGTCAAATTTAGTTATAGGCCAAATGGAGTTCATTTGATAGGGTTTTGGGGAGACTTACTATTTTTAGTAAATTGACAAGAATGCAGGATATTTTTTTCTAGTGGTGGGATGTGATGCCTTTCATCAAACTCTTTCTAATGAGCTATTATATGTGGGATTTTGAGGTTATTTTCTATGTTATTTTAATGTTTGAAGTTATTATAATAATGTGACCTTTTAAATAAATATTATAAATGTATCATCTTAAATGGAAGCACTTCCATGTTAACAGCATTTAGCCCTCCAAGTGGTCTGGGGTCATGTCAAGTGCCTTGATCGGATCATTGCACGGATCTGGCAGTTTCCCCCTATTCTGCTTCTCTCCCCCTTATTTCCAGCCTTTTTTTGACAGTTTTCTCTGAGAATCTAGATTTTCTGATTGTTTGGGTCAAAGATGACCTAGTGGGTCAAGGAGGACCTATTCCTTGACCTAGGGCAAAGACTACCTCATCCCTAACCCCAGGTCTAATTTTCAGATTTTGAGAGTTACAGGATGTCAAGCTTCAGAAAGTTTTATTTTCCCACTTCTGGGTTAGCCATTTCAGGTTTTGGAATGGTAAATCATTAAATTGCATTTAATATAGGTCCATTTCTAGGGTTTAAGGTTAATTAGGATTTAATTGTCCAATTTTGTCCTTCTCTAGAGGTTTGTGCCCTAGATCACTATAAAAGGAAGCCTTCCTCTCTCATTTTGATAATCCATTTTTCACCAAGCAACTTCATGATCAAGAGCTCTCAAGGAGATATTCACAAGCCATCAAGTTCTCTCTCAAGAAAGCATCCATTCTCAAGAAATCATCCATTCAAGTCCTCTTGTCCATTCAAGTTCTCCATTGAAGATCAAGGGTTCAATAATTCAAGTCTTTGAAGGGATTTGGTTCAAACATTCAAGATTCATCATTTATAACCCCAGATCTAGCCATCATGGTGATGTGATCTTCCTTCAAGATCCTTTGTTCATCTTCAAGATCCATTCATTCTTCTCTCAATTTGGATTTCAAGCATGCAATCATGGAGGTTTTGATTTACATTTGTTAATGTTATGTTCAAGCTTTCATATCAACATACTTGTTTACATTTGAAATACAATTGCATATCTATTGAATATCATAACTTCATTATTAGATCTACTTCTACTACTTGCTAGCATTCTCTATTTCAATTTCATTATTAAGGTTGATTCCAAACCAGGGTTTGACCAAGGTAAACCCCTCATCCAAAAAATAAAAAACCAATGTTCTTGTAGGTATAGGTACAGGACAACGAATTGAAGTGTAGATATGGATACCCTTTTTGGTGAACTTCTGAGATCCATGAACAAAATTTCCGTCAGAGCTCTGAGGGGCAGGATCCTACCCCGGGGTAAGACCTTGCCCTGCTATTTGGGTCAAGGATGACCCGCTTCCAGAAAGATAAACATTTTTTGGGTTTTCTCTGTCTCGACATTTCCAGTTCAGAATAGGTTGCAGAATTTCCTGATATTGTGCATAGACATCAGAAATTAGTATTTTCCAGATTTGCCCTATTTTGGGGTTAGTATTTTCCTTCCCTTCATTTGAAATTTCAAGTACATAATTTCTATAGTGGATTATAGGATTTTGTCCTTTCTTCATGTTCTCCATTGTTTGATTCAATTGTGCATTGATCATTTCTTGGTGATTAATCCATTTGGATCTTTCCTTTTGGGAATTTGGATTAATAATAGGTCTTATATTCCCCCTTTGCATATCATATTATCTTATCTACCACTATTCAACCCTATTCACATAATTATCCCATTCATTTTGGTAAACTACTATTTCATATGATTCAATAATATTTCCTAAGTCACTTTATCAGATACATGTAAAAATTAAATCACCCCCTTTATTAAAAGATACATGGACATTCACCCAAGGGGAGTAATATTAAAAGTTATGTCTTTCTTTATCCCACATTTAGAGAGAGTTGGAAGTCGATTTGGGAAAGAGGCTATATCAATGCCATGGAGGCCAACACAATCATGTTGGAAATTGAATATTTGTGATTGAGAAAGTTTTCTTTTGCTGAAGTTGCACTGGGTTCTTGAGGATGTCAATCTTAAGGGACAACACTTCCTCATTGTTGAAACACACAACCATGCAGTTATTGGTTTTTGTTGCAGAGGTATGAATCTGGAGTTCTTTAAGTTCTTATTCCATTGGTATTTATAGACAGAGTTGAAATGTTATTTATGAATGCTAGAAGCTTATGGTTGAGTAATATACATCTTGGATGATCTTATTTGTTGCACATTATATTAGTTGATTAAATCATCATAGAAAGTCTCCTCATTCTTGGGAGCTACTACAATGCTAGAGACACTAGTACACAATAGGAATATAAGAGTTTGATTGGACATACAAAGGAGGAGGGCTGGAAACTATGACACAACTCTAGAATTGTTAATATTATAAGGTCCAAGATTAATGAGAGGGGGGGTGAATCAGTAATCTATCAAATCTGAAACTTTTAAAAATTCTTTCAACAACATAACCATATTCATTAAAATTAAATTTAAACTATATGCATGCAATAATAAAATTAACCATACTACCATCTAAACATGCAACAAAGTGACACCAGTATTTATTAGGGAAACCCTGATTAAGGGTGAAAACCATGGTGGGAATTAGCACCCACTATTAATATGTACTCTTCTAAAATGAGTTGTGTTAAAGGCCTGGCCTTGTTAGGAGCTTACAATGATGTCTGATTAGGAGAAGACCCTATTAGGAGTCACCCGATTAAGGGATTTACCTCTAGCCCTGTTAGGAGCTTTACCTTGTTAGGAGTAACCTTGTTAAAGAATTTAAAACCCTAGTTAAAGAGTCACCCTATTAAAAGATTTACATATCAGACCTGTTAAATTATACTCAGTTAAGGGATTTTCTTACAAAAATTGTTAGGAATTAAGAAGTACAATGATTTGGGTATAACACTTCTCCTTTTCTTATTCAAATCCAATTAAGCACAACACTTTTCTTGTAGCTAGGAAATATTCACTCTTCACTCGACCGCACCTTTGTATCCATGATCTACACTTGGATAATTCACCAATTTACATATAAATACATTACATGCTCATTAGGGCATTAGATGACTTAAAAAAATTATTACATTTGAATTTCAATCATTCCAGCTCAATCCTTTAGCCCTAAAATGTATTAAAAATCTAGAATATCCAATTATAAATTCGGTTCAACCACAAGATTCATCACACATTGATTTAACGCAAGAATAGTCAAACTTTATTTGACTTCCCCAACACACTTCCAAAACTTGATAGATTTGATCACCTCAAACAATGTAACATCAAATCATCATTACAAATATGTTATGCCACGTCACCTTGCCACCTAGCTCATGAAAACATTTACCGTAACTAACCACATCACCACTCATTGATCTAACATCAACTATCCAAACATGTTCAAACATTTTATTAAATTGCACAGAATGATCTTCTGTCACCTAAAACCATGCCTTGCGGTACTCTAATCATGCAGCGATTATAATAGAAATCCCATAGCTTAGTCAAGATACACATACCATGATCACAACACTTGAATCCATACTGATTTGATAGAACAATCAAATCATTCACTGTCTATCACTATATGTTCTGTTAATGTTTGTAGCTTCGGTCAGATTATTCTAACCTTAAGCATTTGATATCTCCTTCTCTAGATAAAATGAGAATTATATGTTATATACATTATCATTATACATTTGATGATCTTATCAATTGGATAATTCATTAAGATTCATTCTAAAAATGTTGTTATTTGATAACCATGATAGTTATAATTGATAACTATCATAGTTATCATTATTGATAACTAATATGAGTAAAATAAATATCAATATTATAGTTGATATTGTTATCAAATTTAATTGTTAATAAAGTTGATAACCGTTAGAATATTTAATCTTTCCTTTCACTTATTTATTTAATCGAGAGATTGCTATGGAATCCCTACATGTATTATGTCATCTAGTCCAAGTGGGAGGACATGTCATTTCTTTTATTTCTTTTATTAAGGATATCAGTTTATCCTCCTTAAGAGGATGTTGCCACTTTTCATACACCTATTATGAATGTTGGCATTCATAGATTGGTGAGTTACTTAGTAACTCCACTCCTCATCTCTATTTAAGAGATGCTATCCTCTCTCATTTCTACTCTATGAAGTTACTGTAAATGAGCCTCTCTCTCTCTCTCTCTCTCTCTCTCTGGATTTTCCATATTCATAATATCACAAGGGATTTTTCTTTACTTTTCCCCTTTCAAAATATTCTTGTCTCCTCGTATTGGCTTTTGGGTTCTTTCTCCTAGTTCATGTTTTTCTCATGGTAATATTTCTTCATCATCTATCTCTCTTGGATTATTTTCATTTCCTTTCTCTTGTTATTTTCCTTACATGGTATCATAGCTTGGGTTGCTAATCCTTGTTTGATTTTAGTCTTGAAGGTTACCATTTTTTAGAGCACATCTTATTAGAGACTCTTGTTTGAGAGAGAAGATAGACCTTCATTTACTAACTCTTGTGTTGCAGACTTGTATTATTATTTTTTCTAACCCTCTTTGGTCAACTTTCCATCAGAGAGTTCTATTTGATTTTTTTTTTTGTTTGGCTAGTTTACCACCAATCCCATTTCAATCTTTTTTTTTTTTTTAACCTCTGTTGGGCGACCACAAGGTTTAACTTTTTTTCTTTCACATTTATTGTAGGTTATATGCAATTTTTTTTAATACGCATTCCTCGATTTGACATTTTGTTTGTAGGATTTAACATTGTTTCTATCTCTATTCCATTCTCTCATGATTTTATTGCAAGAAAAAAACTAATATCTCAGATCTATTTTTAAAATATTTTTGTGCATGCAGGTTTATATTATTTTTTTTGTAGGCATATCTCTGTTCAAATTTAACCTATTGTATCTATCATAAATTTAATCTGTTTAAATTTAAATTTAAAATATGTTTATTCTTGGGGCTCGTACCCACCTATCTCCCAATCCACATTCATTCTTTTCCACCAATCTCACTATAGTTCATAGTTTTTTAATAGAGATCGACATCATCATGGGTTGTGTAGCAGTCACTTGTCCACCCCTATCTTCCTTTTCAGATACATCACTGAACCCCAACTCTTCATTCTCTTGTCGGTGCCCTCACACAGTTAGTTCCCACTTTCTCACTATCTTCCTATCGCTCTCAAGCCCAAATTTGTTTTTTATGTTGTTTGTGTGCCCACATCCTCAGTAATCTGACTTCTTATTCAAGCCACTTGTGCCTCTTATTTTTCCTGTTGCCTAATCCCATATTCGGGCTTGTCATTTTCATCTCCCTTACAGATTTCTTTGTTGCTGCCATCACTAGTTTGACCACCATTCTACCACACTTCATCACAACAACTTATTTTTCCAGGTAAGATACTCACATGACGTCCATCCCTTTCTTCATTTTGTCATTTTACTCCTTGTTTCCTTCATTGGTTTGTCCAATATTCTGTCACTCTTCATCCCTATCAGTATTAATATGGTCATTCACTACCCATAAATGTTTCTTTATCATTTCATTCTGATAATTTTTTTTAACTCTCTTATCTATTGTCATTTTTTTCACTATTCATTGTGCAGTTAAATGCTTTTTCCTTATTATCTTCCTACAACTTGTATTATTTCTAATGTCTCTATCAGGTTATATGATTATTGTTATACAATTGTTACAATTTTTTTTTAATAATTATAATTAATTTAAATTATTTTATAATTAATTTAAAAATAAAGCTTTATTCATTATCTTTCTTTGAAGTTTAAACTATATTAAAGTTTTTATAATTAAGTGTTTATTATAAAGTTTTTTTCATAATTAAGTTTTGTAATAAAGAAGAAATGAATTCTTAAGTTTTAAATAATAATTAATTTTTTTATAATAAAGTTTTTTTAGAATATTGATAGAGTTCTTAAAATTACAATTTTATATAAAGCTTTAGTAAATTTCTTATTATCATTCTTTTTTCATCAAAAGTTTCATTAATTTGTATAAAGGGAAAATTTCTTGTCCTATTTTAAATAATATTTTAACCTCATTTAAGTAAGGGAGGATATTTTTTCTAGACACCTTTCTTTTTCTTTCAATCATGTCTACATTAATCCTTGAAATCAAATTGAATAGTACTAATTACCATGCATGGAAAACACACATTTCATTTATGTTTCGATTTAAACACATGTTATACATTGCTACTGGTGCAACTTTTGCTCCAGCTGCCACTGTAGCTCAAGCTGACATTGATGCTTGGAACACTAAAAACAAGGAGGCCCTTGGCCTCATTGGCATTTCTCTCAGTCCTATATTATATGTACTTATTGCTTGCTTGGCCAAATAATGGTATCAGAAACCCACAACAATGGATTGCCTATTTCAGGATTGGACACCCTAATTGGTTTCTAAATGAATTATTCAATCTCATTTAATTATCGACCAGGGACATAAACTTGGAATGGAATTTGCAAAGTATATGCTTCAAACTCTCTCAATCTTATGACTAACCTATGGAATTCAAATGTTTGAGCTTCAGGAAAACTATGCTAAAACCAGTAAATGAATTTACTCTAACAAAGCATGTAATCATGGGTAGGAGTTACTCTAACTACCTATGCTACATGAATAGTCTACCAATTCTATTATCAGTGGCTGTAGGAACAAAAAAGTTCTACTTTACTTAGAAATGAACAAGAAAATGAATTCTACTCTAACAAAGAAATTCACTCACCAAGTGGACCCCCTTGGATGAGTGAATAGAAAATACAATCAAGATAAAAGGTCTAAACTCAAACTGTACATTCTATTCGTTAATGGAAAATGATTACTCTTGATTGAAAATAGTATCACAATAGTTCTATTATGAAAATCAACTCATTCGACTAACTCCTAAAGAGTTACAATAGTCATTTATTTGAAGGAAAACTACAACTACCTCCTAAATCTAAGATCACTTCATAAATGAGGATTGTTACTGATTCATAAAGTTTCAAAATAAAAACAACATTAATCATGAATAAATCTCCCAGGAATATAGCATGTTGAGGGAACTAAATCCGTGCGCTGCATGCAATAGAAAATAGTAATTGACTTGCCCTGCTTGCAAAGATCTTGCAACAACGGTTGGCTTTGACTATTCCAGCACCACAATGTCAGTTCTTGAATGCCCGCGGTAAACACCTACAAAATAATCAATGTGCACACAACCTCCCATATACATATATATTATTATCATTAATATTAGGGAAAAGGTGTAAAGTTCTAATTAATAGTCTTGCAAGTCCTATGGCTACAGGAGGAAGACTATCCAAAACATAGCATAGGCAAGGAAACATTCATCAACATGTATAGCTACTACATTATACCATTCTTGTCCATGAATTTAAACAAATATCATGTCTTTAAACTATCCACATTTCTATTTCATGTCTTCACAAATATATATAACATATATATAAAAACCATAAGTTCATATACCAGCTGAAAACCATAAATTCATGTCTATTTGAAAAATAACTGTTTGAAAGGAGGATACAAAGAACTAAGAAAGATGGCCTTTTAGAGGTCCATCATTCCCCCCAACTGCACTATTGCTGGTCCCTAGTAACCATGAAATTCCAAATTCTGGCACGTAGTCTCAAGTCACTAGCTATTTTTTCTCGAGGGTCATCTTTGACATAATCAAAATACCCATGATTTTCTTTGAGCCTTTCCCATCATTGGAATTCTGTAGACATATCATGATCTACCACACTGTCATTCATTGCTAGCAATGGCTACAGGAGTATAGGAGGCTAAAACCTTAATGGAAACTAGTAATTGAGCAGATTCCTTCCCAACATGATGTACCATGGGACCTAGTAGAAAGGGTTAAATTCTGTAGAGAGTGAGGTTCCCTTGCCTTCAGATCATGTGACATCCATATCCATCTTTGTCTTGAGGCACTGATTGTGACTACAATATCACAAGATGAATGTTGATCCCAATCTATAAAAGCTTTCTCTCTTATTGGGTACACTGTGTTAGCTCCTCTTGGGTTTATTGTAACAAAAATCCAGTCTAGAAATGTTCACTTGGAATGTTGAACTTTAGGCCTCATAAGTAAGGGAGTTGACATCTCATCATTTCTATAAGGTGCATCTTGGTGCTCCCTGCTTATTTCAATTTGCATCCAGGACATAACTGCCCTTAATTTCACATCTCCTACATAAAGGAGTGAGTTCCATTCTATATCATTTGGCACTACCAAGTTATGTAGGTATAGTTCACACAATAAATTCTTCAGGGTCATTGGAGTAGACTGGAATGCATCATAGAATTTATGGGGGGTTGAAATAGAGGAACTAAGCCCTTCCACAATTCTTGTCAATTTAAAATTAACAAGTTGTTCCTTAAGGAATAATGCATACACCAGAGACAGTGATCTGCATGCCATAAGCTCAAGAATCAGCTCTGTGATTTGATCAATTCATCTCTTCAAAACCTCAATTTGGTCTAATTTTTGCTCTATTTGATGGCCTTGCTCATTAATGAAACATTTCAATTTTTCCCTCTCTAATTTCTATTGTGCCCTTTTCCACAATAGTTGTTGATATAAATTTATCCCTGCAGCTAGAGGTGTAGACAAATCTGATGGTGGTAAGGGTTCTTGATTGAGAATATTTGCCCATCCAGATGCTAGGTGAGGGGTTTTACTATGATTTTTGGTGTGGAGGATTCTCCTTTCCATAGAACAAGGGTTGTCACTGCATTTCTCTCCTTACTAGATTTAGTTGCTACCTTAGCCAGTGTCTCTAATCCATCCTGATTAAGTTTCTCTAACACTTCTTCAACAATATCTTTTCCAAACTTTGGGTACTCTTAAGAAGGAGAGTCCTCTGAATCACTATGAATGTCTTGACTAACAAAGTTGTCTAAAAACTCTTCGGACTCCTCAAAATCCTCATCATTGTCAATAAGTATATAGTTAATACTAGGGTTAACTTCTATTTGTAGGTTCTGGTTGTTTAATTCAGTGTCACTGGCTACATTTTGTTGGAACATTTCCTTCAAAGAAGACCTCTCCACAGATTCAGAGGATTCTAGGTTAACAATTGAAACAAAAGCCTCAACATCCCTATTACTTTCAAAAAGCCTTGCCCTTCTTCTTCTGGGGGGTGTGGACGAGCATGGAGGATTATTTTGCTTCCTCCTACTAGTGGTAATTCCTCTGTAGCTGCTTCAGGAGGCTTTTCTAGAGTTTCTTCCCCATGCGAATGTAGGGTTTCATCAACATTATCATTATCACTACCAGGTTGCTGCTCTAATATTCCCTCTTCTGTCTCCATAGTTTTACCCTTGTCTCTCCTAGAGGTGGACCTGGTCTTTACAGATGGTGGGGTTTTAGGGACATTAGCAGTTTCTTTATTTTTATTTCTCTTTCTTCTAGAAGTGGAGGCACCAACATTGCAAGTTCCTTTCCTGGATGGTTTAGAATTGGAAGGGGAAGCTTCAAGAACATTTTTTGTCCTTTGGATGACTTTGTAAACCATAGTGGATGTTTTTTCTCTTCACCCAAAACCCTGGCCTCTAGGGCCAACCATCCTAGTTTCTACCTCATTTATTTGCAGAAATTCTTCCCATGTCCCAATCAATTGTTTATTTAATTCTCTCTCTACAATTAACTTTATCAAACAATGATGTGAAATAGACTAGACTTTTCTTGAATGAACTAAGGAAGCTTTCTTTTTCACAATATTGAATAGGAAGTTGGGAAGATTTACCGGTCTATTGTCATGCCAAAGATGACTCAAAATTTTGAAATGTAGGCCATGCAAATACTTGTAATGTCCTTCACAAGTGAAGTACTAGATGATGAATGCAACTGGCTGAATGAATTCCAAGGGTAAGGATATTCTATAAGTGTCTTTCTTCTTATCTACATTTGGCTGGGGGTCACCATGCAAGGTGAACCGAACCCTAGCCGAATGCAAGTCAAGGTCCTTCGCCCACTGTTTTCCTTCCTATGGAAAACCAGTCACTTCAACCACAATATCCTCTATAAATTCAATTCTTAAACCGTTGACCACTACAAATCCATCCTTCAAAGTGCTTAGAAATTGCAGAGTAACTTCTTCATCTAACCCCCTAAGACTCAAGCAGTAGTCCAACCACCCTTTCCTTCTGAACATTTCACAATTGGATGCATCACCCAAAAAAACCCTATGATCCAATGGCTCATGCCTGTAAAGATCTCCTCCCATTTTTATGAATAGAAAATTTAAATTTTACAAAAACTTGGTATTTTCACAAAGCACAACAATGGAAAATCAAAAGAATTCAAAGTGTTACGACATAGGACATTGTAGATGAAAAAGATGACATACCAAATGACAATAATTTCATGAAATTAAAAGAGTTTAGTGCACAAAATCTAATGTTATTTTCACTTGCATCAAATCTCATAATGGTTTGCTTGTGTCAAGGCCTGCCACCCCGAACATGTCACGAACATATCATTAGAAGTTAAACTTCAACTTTTAATATCTTTAATTTCCTTACAGATAGTATGATGTAATCATGGAAAGAGAGATTAACAAGCACATGACAACAGTCATCTCATAAAGATAAGAAACTCAATGTTTACATGCTAATTTGAAGTTTTTGAAAATAGAATATCCCCCCCCCCCCCAAGCTAAGTAAAAGCATGGGTCCCACTAGGCTAGGACATGCAAGAGCATAAAATCAAAATGACACGTATTCCTAATAAATAATGAGTAAAATAAAATATGTATGAAGGTATGTGGCATGAACTTGGTGAGCATTGCAGGAAGAGTGGTCTAAACAAAAAATACCTACATTGATGGAGTGATGGGATGTTATGGAGAAATGGTTGAGAGAGAAGGTGAGGTGGAGTTTATTACGGAGAAATAATTTCACAAAATGTGAAATTTTTATTATGGAGTTCTTGAATGGAATCAAGAATCGACATAAATCTAGGTAGGAGACCTAGATTCTTCGGCTGCAGGAATGAATGTGTCATCATTGTGCTGGAACTACTGTAGGAACTCCTCATGACTAACTAGTTTTTTGTAGAGTTTGAGTCTATGCTCATTGACAAGTAGCTTGAACCGTACAGGGTCAATGGTAGAAAGTTGAACTGCTCCATTATCAAATACTGAGATTATCTCATAGGTCCTGAGCCACCTTATTTGAAATTTTCCTAGCGTGTGCTAGTATCTGGAGTCATACAACAGTGCCCAATCACCCATGAAAAATTTCTTTTCTTAGATGAATTTTTCATGCCATTTTTTTCTCTGTTGCTGGATCAATTCAATGTTGTGGATTACAAATTTTGTGTATTCATCTAACCCATTCAATTATAATAATCGGTCTTCTTGGGATCTATTAAGATCAATATCTAGGTCCAGTGCTATTCTGAGCATCTTATGCTGAAACTCGATAGGCATGGATGCAGATTTTCCATACACTAGCTCAAAAGGGGTAAACCCAGTTGTGCTTTTCCATGTTGTTCGGTAAGCCCAAATGTCTTTAGGAAGATGGGTAGCCCAGTCCTTTTTCTGAACAAAAACTATCTTGGTTAGAATGGATTCTATCTCCTAGTTGGTTATCTCTATCTAGCCATTGGCATGGGGGTGATATGGTGAAGATTTACCATGGTGCACCATATATTCTTGCATCAACTTTGAGATAAAATTTGAGGTAAACTATGCTCCCTGATCCGTGACTATCTCTCGTGGTAATCCAAATCTAGTGAATATACATTCACATAGAAATTCAGCAAGTTTGTGATCCCTAGTATGCCTCATGGCTTTAGCTTCAAACCACTTTGTGGCATAGTCGGTACATACTAAGATATATGACTTCCCATGAGAAGATGGCTCAATGGGTCCAACAAAATTGATACCCCACTTGTCAAATGGTGTCACCACTATCTAAGGTTGCAAGGGAATTTCATCAAACTTTGTTGGGTGCCCCATGCATTGGCATCTATCATAGTGCCTGGTATGTTTTGTTGTATCTTTATGCAAAGTAGGCCAGGAGTATCCAGTTGTCAGAATTTTATAGGCTGTCCTCTTCACTACAAAATGTCCTCCACACGGCTCATCATGATATGCCTGTAGAATATCATAAGTCTCATCCTCTCAAACACATCTTCAGGTGACCTAGTCTGGACCTGTATAGAACATAAAGCCTACAATCCATGAGAAGTTAAAACTATTCTCAACCAAAAGTTGGCATTGTTTAGGTGAGAAGTGAGGCAGTGTTCTTCCTGTAGCAAGGTACTTTTCTATGTCTGCATACTATAGATTGAAAGAATCAATAGAAAATAGGTGCTCATCAAGGAAGCTATCATAAATTGCTACAGGATCATCTAGTACTTGTAATCTTGATAAGAAATCGGCCACCACATTAGCCTTGTTTGGTTTATCAATTATCTTTACATCAAATTCCTGCATGAGGAGTAACCAGCGTGCTAATCTGCCACTGATGGAAGGCTTGTTCATCAAGTATTTGATGGCTGAATGATCAGTGTATACAAATACTTCATAACTTGTGATGTAGTGCCTAAATTTGTTGAGTGTATAGACAACTGCTAACAACTCTTTTTTGGTGACAGTATAATTTATCTCAGCACCTTACAAGTTTTTACTAATATAGTAAATGGCATGCTCAAAAATACCTTCCTTCTGTCCTAGGACTACTCCAATGGCATAGTCAGATGCATCAGTGTGGATGTGAAATGGAAGCTTCCAATCAGGTCCTCTAAGAATAGGTGTTTTTGTCAAAACATCTTTCAGCTACTGAAATGATGCTTCATAGTCTTCTATCCATTCAAACTCAGCTTCCTTTTTCAGCAAGTTGTACAAAGGTGCTGCAAGTTGGCTGAAATCCTTTATGAATCTTTTGTAATAACTAGCATGGCCAAGAAAATTCCTGACATCTTTCTACTTAATTGGTGTGGGAAGTGTGTTGATGAATTTTTTTTTGTAGGGTCTACCTAGATTCCAGAAGATGAAAGGTAGTGTCCCAAGACAACTCCCTCTTCCATCATCATGTAACACTTCTCACTATTAAGGGAGAGGTTATATTCCTGGCATCTCTTGAGAACCTTTTCCAAGTTTGTGCCTCCTCAAATGTAGTTCCATGAGTAGTGAAGTCATCCATGTATATTTCAACAGAGTTAGCAAAAATGTTAGAGAAAATACCAAGCAATGCTATTTGGAAAGTAGTAGGTGTGTTGCACAATCCAAATGGTAAGAATGAGTAATAAAATGTTCCCCATGGACAGTTGAATGTTGTCTTATGCTGGTCTTCTGGTGATAGTTGGATCTGGTTATATCCACTAAAGCCATCTAGAAATGAAAAATACTTTTTACGAGCAAGATTATCAAGCACTTGGTCAATGGAAGGTAATGGAAAGTGATCATTTTTAGTGGCTTTGTTAAGTTCCCTATAGTCTACAAAAAATCTCCATTTCCCCCCTTCTTTGGGATAATTACTAGAGGAGAAACCCATTGGCTGTTAGAAATAGGATAAATGAAACTGGCACTAAGGAGCTTCTACAACTCTATCTTCACCATATCTCTCAAAGCAAGATTAATTCTCCTTTGGGGTTGTCTAATTGGCTTGCACTCAGGGCTTATATAGATTCTATGGGTGCAAAGTTTAGGGTCTAACCCTTTCATATCAATATAGTCCCATGCAAAGGCTTGTTGACTTTCTTGCAAAAGTTTAAGAAGACTGGACATCTGAGATGTAGTGATCTATTCTTATTAACATTCAACTTTTTTCCTAAGGAAATTTAAACTCTTTTGACCTTATCCAACATCAAAATTTTTGCAAGTGATGGTGACTTCATTTCTTGAGGCAACAAGGTGTGGAGATAATCAAATGCTGCAGGAGGCTGAGGTAAGGTCTGCTTGGGCAATATTGTTTGGAGGGAATAGTTAGGGATAGCACAAGAAGATTCCTTAGAACCATACTGGTTAGTGATAATTGCTACTAGTATATCATCTTATTCTTGTGACACCATAAATAGATTTCTGTCAATGACCATGAGATTTTGCACTAAATTTTCTTCAAGGGCAGTATCACCTAAATCTAGCCAGACAACCTAGTCAAGCTCTACTTGGGGTTTTTCTAGAGAATACAGATTTAGCTTCTTGGTATTTATCCCATTTGATATGGTCATTTTTCCTGAGTGACATGCAATGCAAGCATCAACTATGGCTAACCAAGGTCATCCTAGGATTAATGGATATCCTCCTATAGTGGCTTTGGGTGACAAGACTATGAAATCTGAAGGGTATTCTAATGAATCCAATGTTACAACAATATCTTCAACCATGCCATCTGTCTTAACAGTGGAATTATCAGCTAATTGTAGTATTGTAGGTGTGTCTTGTAAACCAATAATGCTAAGCCTCAACAAAACTTCCCTAGTCATGACATTGATTGATGCTCCTAGGTCAATTAGAACATTCTGTATTTGGATACCATTAATATGAATAGTGACTACTGGACTCCTTGGGTCAGAGTACTTTGGCATTAAGACTTTTCTTAGCATGAGATCAGAAAGTTGTCCTAGAACATGGACAGTGTCAGGGTCTTTTTTATTCCTTCCGGGCTGCTTAATACAGGCTTCTTTTATGGCCTTGTTATAAATTGGGACTTCTTTAAGGGAATCCAACAAGGGGATTTGCACTATCATTTGCTTGAGTTGATCAATTAAATCAATTGCTATAGGATTTTCTTTTGGAGGAGATGATTGATCCAATCTTTGCAGATAAGGGGGATTTTTGAATACTGGTACAGATTGAGGAATAGGTGGAACATCAGTAGGTTGGTTCATTGATATGTCCTCAGCATCAGAAACTTTAGTTATTATAGGCTCCTTAGGAGCAGGAAACATAGTTCCTGATTTGAGATGGATATCATTTACTTGCAGGGAATAAGCTTGTTGCTTGTTGTTAGGACTTGGAGTTGGTTGTAAAGGAAGTTGTGTTGGCTTTTGAGGTTTATTGTTGGCTATAAGAGGTGGAGGCATAATAGCTTGTTGTTGTGGTGGAGGCATGAGAGCTTGTTGCTGATGAGCCTGGTTAAGACCCCATTGAGGTTGTTGTTACCAGTTACCATGTGGTTGCCATTGGTTATTCTACTGTGGCTACTGATAGGAGTTAAACTACTATTGGAATGGGTTAAATGGAGGCTATTTCTTGTAGGCTTGGTTATAGTGCAGATGTTGGTTAGACCAGTTATAATTCCAATTTTGTCCTTGAGGGGTAGAATTTTGAGGGTTATGGCTTGGCCATTGACTACTATTATTATTATAACCAAAATCATTCAAGTGGTCTGGAGGCATACCTTGTCTCTGAGCCCATGGATGCCTTTGAGAAACATAGAAAACTTCTCCATTCTCCTCATATATGGCTTTAAACTTAGTGGGCATTGGATTAGTGTCCACAGAGGCAACTATCTTGCACCTACAATTTCTCTTCTTTTCTCTACAATGAGAGTAGAATTCGGCCAGCATGGCATCTGCCTCCTCATTTTTTCTTCTTGCTTGCATACTATCCAACTGAGGGGAAACATCATTGATGATGTCTTTCTTAAAGTTGGATAGAAGATTGGATAGCTCCATCTTAGATACCCCCGAACCACCATTGGACTTATGTGGTAGGTCTCTAAGTCCCCTACCTTTCTTCATAATAGCCCTTGAATAATTTAGACATATATTCTTTATGTTAGCCCAATTTTTCTATGTGATGTCACCACCTGACATAAGATCTAAGGCTTCAATGTTTCCATCATGTACACCTTTCAAAAAAATATTCTTTTGTGATTCCTCATTTAGTTGGTACTATGTATTATGCTGTAGGTTGAACATGAACCTTGAGACATAATCCTCCAAGGTTTCATCTTCCTCTTGGGACATTTTGAAAATGTCATCCCCTTTCAAATCTTGACCCCTATAGTACTCTTTATACTTTGAAAGGAACATATTTCTCATTGCAGTCCAATCTACTACAACGTTGGTGCCCAACCCCATAAACCATCTCAAGGTAGCCTCTTTTAGAGTAGATGGGAATAACTTCAGCTTGTGAGTGTTAATTATGTAGTCATAACTCCTACCAAGGATGCCAAATTCAAAGAGGAAGGTTTCAGGGTCTTCTGTAATAAGGCTGTAGAATTTGGGAAGTGCAACGGTAGGTATGTTCTTCAAATTTTGATTACCTTGCTAAGGAGGGATAGGAAAAGGAAATGTAGGATGAGCCATTCTTAGAGGAGGATATGGTGGTGGTGGTTGATAGATAACAAGAGAAAATGGGTTGTCTTGATACTCAGGTTCAGCAAAAAGGTCATTCAGATGCAGTGATCCTTCAGAGGATGAAGGTGAGGATATTCATTCTCAAGCATCAGTAAATGGATTTTCAAAGGGTTCTTCTTCTTCATTCTCATTTTGGGGTTCTTTAGGCTCTGGATGAAAAATATCAAATGGTTCCTCCTAATTATTATGAGGAAGAAATCTCCCAAGGTGGTCTCTCCTTCTATGCATAAAATTCTTTCTTAAGACTAAGCTCTAGATTATTAGAACTAAAAATGTAAATACTAAGATAAGTTTGAATTAACACCATCCCAAAAAATGGTGCCAAAAATGCTTGGCCAAATAATGGTATCAGAAGCCCATAGTAATGAACTGCCTATTTCAAGATTGGACACCCAATTGGTTTCTAAATAAATTATTCAATCTCATTTAATTATTGACCAGGGACGTAAACTTGGAATGGCATTCGCAAAGTATATGCTTCAAACTCTCTCAATATTATGACTAACCTACAAAATTTAAATTCTTCAGCTTCAAGAAAACTATGCTAAAACCGGTAAATGAATTTACTCTAACAAAGCATGTAATCACGGGTAGGAGTTACTCTAACTGCCTATGTTGTAGGAACAGTCTACCAATTTTGTTATCAGTGGCTATAGGAACAACATAGTTCTACTTTACTTAGAAACAAATAGGAAAATGAATTCTACTCTAACAAAGAAATTCACTCACCAAGTGGACCCCCTTGGATGAGTGAATAGAAAATACAATCAAGATTAAAGGTCTAAACTTGAACTGTGCATTCTATTCATTCATGGAAAATGATTACACTTGATTGAAAATAGCTACTCTAACCACCTATGTTGTAGGAACAGTCTACTGATTATGTTATCAGTGGCTGTAGGAACAAAAAAGTTCTACTTTACTTAGAAACAAACACAAAAATGAATTCTAGTCTAACAGAGCAATTCACTCACCAAGTGGGCCCCCTTGGATGAGTGAATAGGAAATATAATGAAGATAAAAGATCTAAACTTGAATTGTGCATTCTACTCATTCATGGAAAATGATTACACTTGATTGAAAAGAGTATCACAATAGTTCTGTTATGAAAATCAAATCATTCGACTAACTCCTAAAGAGTTACAACAGTCATTTATTTGAAGGAAAAATACAACTACCTTCTAAATCTAAGATCACTTCATAAATGAGGATCATTACCAATTCATAAATTTTTAGAATAGAAACAACATTAATCATGAATAAATCTCCTAGTAATATAGCATGTTGAGGGAACTAAATCCATGCGCTGCATGCAATAGAAAATAGTAATTGACTTGCCCCGCTTGCAAAGATCTTGCACAACAACTGGCTTTGACTATTCCAACACCACAATGTCAATCCTTGAATGTCCGCGGTAAACACCTACAAAATAATCAATGCGTACACAACCTCCCATAGACATATATATTCTTATCATTAATATTAGGAAAAAAGTTTAAAGTTCTAATTAACACTCTTGCAAGTCATATGGCTACAGGAGGAAGACTACCCAAAACATAGCATAGGAAAGGAAACATTCATTAGCATGTATAGCTACTGCATTATACAATTCCTGTCCATGAATTCAAACAAATATCATGTCTTTAAACTATCCACATTTCTATTTCATGTCTTCACACACACACACACACACATAACATATATATAAAAACCATAAGTTCATATGCCTGAAAACCATAAATTCATGTCTGTTTGCAAAATAACTGTTTGAAAGGAGGATAAAAAGAACTAAGAAAGATGGCCTTTTAGAGGCCCATCATTACTAACGGTACTATAGCTCATGTAGTGTGGGACATACTTAAAAACACCTATGACAGTCTGAATGAATCCAAAAAGATTCAACTCCAAGATTAATTGGAGGATCTCAAGTATACAGATTTCAAAGCCATGGATAATTTTTTATTAAAGTTTGATTCCATTAGAAGTCAGTTAAATGATTTAGGAGTTACTATTAGTGATGTTCATTTAATTTATATTATTTTAAAGAAATGTCTTCCTAGGAAATTTCAACAATTTATAACTAATATGCATTCTCAATTAGCTATTCCTTATTTAGCTACTCAATTAACCTATATCATTTTTCAAAATTTATTACATCAAGAGAATGCTAGGTTGATTCAATTTGATACTCTTAAATCTAATGAATATGCTTTTGTTTCTAAAAATCAAAATCCCAAATTTAGATCTAATAATCATAACAATCATCATAACAATAAAAATTCTCAGTCTAGGCCTCATTATAAGAGCAATAATCATCACAATAATAATCATGATAATAGTCATAATAATCATCATAACAATAATCATAGTAATAATCATAATAATAACCATCAAAAGAATGGTCCTAATAAAAAACCCCATTGCACCTATTGTGGGAAAGATGGTCATGTGACCAACAATTGCTTTAAAAATAAAAATGATAAGAAGCCTATGAATCAAAATGATCAAAATAATCAAAAGTCTCATTATAAGAAGAATAATGGTAATTCATCTCGTCATGCTTTTGTAGTAAGTTATAATGTTTCTAATCCTTTAGAATGGATTGTTGATCGTGGTTCATCTCAACATGTTACATCTCATAGAGAAGTTTTTGATTCATTACGACCTGATATGTCAAATATTCCTATTCAATTAGATAATCGTCATAGTTGCAAAGTTGAAGGTTTTGGTGATGTTTCTATTCCTAATGGTAAATTGCATGATGTTTTTTATGCTCCTAAATTGAAAACTAATCTTCTTTCAATTTCTAAGTTATGTCAAGATTATAAGGTTGAATTTCATAAGGATATGTTCCTCAATATAACCAAGTTGTTGCTAATGCTAAATTGGATCATGATAACTTGTTTAAATTTTTTGAATTTGCCACTTCAAGGTACTCATTGCATGCTAATGTGGACTTTTTAATATTTGGCATGAATGGCTTGGCCACTTAAATTATGATTATATATCTTCGATGCAATAATAAAATATGGTCAATTGATTTCCTCATCTTATTTCTTCCAAAATTATATGGCATGGATACATGAGTGCTAAGATGCATAGGGAACCTTTTCCTCATGAGCAATCTTTGAGGGAACATCATAAGTTGCACCTCATTCATAGAGACCTTTTGGGTCCTATGGAGAATAACTCCATTCAAGGTTCTAGGTATGATCTTACTTTTGTGGATGATTTTTCAAGGACTTGGATCAAATATTTTTTGCATAGTAAGGATCAAGTTCTAGATATATTTGCTGAATTTCATATGTTTGTTGAAAGGAAATCTAGTTTTAAAATTAGAATCCTTATAACCAATAATGGGAAGGAATATGTTCATAATGTTTTTCATTCTTATTTGAAATCCTTTGGAATTAAACATGAGATTATTATTCCTTATACACCACAACAAAATGGTGTGGCGAAAAGGAAGCATAGAACCATTGTTGAAATGGCTAGATGTATGTTGCATGCTAAAAATATGGATTATAAGTTTTGGGCTGAAGCTATATCATGTGATAATTATCTTATTAATAGGACTCCTACTAAAGCTTTAAAGGAAACTCTTGAAGAAGCTTGGTTAGGTAGGAAGCCCAACTTGGCAAATTTAAGGATTTTTGGTTCCATTGCTTATGTTCACACACCTAAACAAAAAAGACAAAAATCAGATTCTAAATCTTCTCCTTATATATTTGTTGGGTATGATGAACACACTAAAGAATATAGAGTTTTCAATCCTACTACTACCAAAGTTCAAGTTGCAAGAGATGTGCGTATTGCAGAAAATGGAGTTCATGATTACTCTAATGTTCAAGATGTTGAGTTTAGTGGAAGCAAAATTGTGGTTGTGGAGAACCAACCTCCTTCTCTAAACCCTAATCCTAATGAATCTATTTCTATTCCTTCTATTTATAATCATTATTATACTAATATCTCTACTTCTCAAAGTGATGATTTTGTTACTTCTAAGAGAAATCCTAAATGGTTTAAAGATTTAATTTATGAAAGTGATGATTATGTAGCTAGAATCGGTGGACTTAAACCTAGGAGAATTAATTTTTTCAATTATTCTTTGATGAATTCTATTATGAATGCTAATTACCCTACTACATTCTAACAAGATAACATTCAACTTCATTGGCAAAAATCCATGCAAGAGGAATATGACACTTTACTTTCTAATAACACTAGGTTTTAGTTCCTTTACCTCATGGTAAGAATTTGGTTTCATACAAATGGTTATACAAAAAAAAATTAAATTCTAATAATGAGATTAGTAATTTTAAATATAGGCTAGTAGCAAGAGGTTTTTCTCAAATTGAAGGATTAGACTATAATAAAACCTTTGCTCATGTTGCTAAGATGCCTACAATTAAACTTGTTCTTGCTTTAGCTTCTAAAATGAATTGGCAGCCTATTCACCAAATAGATGTTAAAAGTGAATTTTTGAATGGTGATTTACATGAATAATTCTGTATGTCTCAACCCCTTGGTTTTATTAAATAATTTCATGAACATTTAGTTTTTAAATTAAATAAATCTATCTATAGGTTAAAACAATCACTTAGTGAGTGGTATTCCAAAATCAATGCTTTCTTTATTTCTCATGGTTTTGTTAGAAGTAAAAATGATCCTAATCTCTATATTAAACATACTCAAGATGATATTGTCATTATTATTGTTTATGTGGATGATTTGATTCTCACTTCTCGTTCAAATTCTTTAATTTCTAATATTAAGTTTCAACTTAATCAAAAATTTCAAATGACTGGTTTAGGGATTTTACATTATTTCTTAGGAATAAAAATTTGGCAAACCCCTAAGGGTATTTTTATTTCTCAAAAGAAATATGCTAAAGATATTCTAGAAAAATTTAAGATGAATGATGCTACTCATGTTTCTATTCCATGTGAATTAGGAACTAAGTTGATGTTAGAAATGCAAACTCCTTTTGTGGATGCTACAATTTATAGACAACTAGTAGGAAGTTTGAATTATCTAACTCTTACTAGACCTGATATAACTTCTAGTGTTGGTTTAGTTTCAAGATTTATGTCTAAACCACAACAAAAACACTTCAAAGTTGCTAAAATAATATTAAATTATATTAAAGGCACTATTAGTATGGGTTTATTTTATGATGCCAATGCTGATTTTTCATTAAAAGGATTTACTAATTCCGATCTAGGTAGATATCCCCATGATGAGAAATCTACTTTTGGTTATTGTTTCTTTGTTGGTTCAACTGCAATTTCTTGGAAAAGTAAAAAAGAACATTCTATTTCTATATTTTCCATCGAAGCTGAATAAAAAGGATGTACTAATGCCTCTAAAGAAGCCTTAGGGATTAGAAGATTTGGGTCTACCTCAACAAGAACATACAGCTCTATATTGTGACAACCAAAGTGCCATTACCTCGGTAAAGAATCCTATTTTTCATGCAAGGAAAAAGCATATTTCACCCCCAACATCATTTTATTAGAGAACAAGTTGAAGAAAATAAAGTGTCCCTTATCTATTTCAAGGGGGAAAATCAATTTGCATATATTTTGACAAAGCCGCTTTCTAAAGAGAAATTTCAATATCATTTTGAAAATTTGGGGTTTCTACCCTTTGATGCAAACTCACCAAGTAAAGATTAAGTGGGTGGGGGTGTTAGAATATTTAATCTTTCCTTATACTTATTTATTTAATTAGGAGATTCCTATGGAATCCCTACATGTATTTGTCCTCTAGTCCAAGTGGGAGGACATGTCATTTCTTGTATTTCCTTTATTAAGGATATTAATTTATCCTCCATAAGAGGATGTTGTTGCTTTGTATACACCTATTATGAATGTTGGAATTCATAGATTGGTGAGTTACTTAGTAACTCCACTCCTCATCTCTATTTAAGAGGTGCTCTCCTCTCTCATTTCTACTTTATGATGTTATTGTAAATGAGCCTCTCTCTCTCTCTCTCTCTCTCTCTCTCTCTCTCTCAGGCTTTTCCATATTCATAATATCACAAGGGGTTTTTCTTTTCTTTTCCCCTTTCCAAATCTTCTTGTCTCCTCGTATTGGATTTTGGGTGCTTGATCCTAGTTCATGTTTATCTCATGGTAATATTTTCTTCATCATCTATCTCTCTTGGATTATTTTCATTTACTTTCTCTTGTTATTTTCCTTACACTAACAATACCAAATTAACATTATTGATTTGATTATCAAAAATCGATCATGGTATCGACCAAATCAAGATATTACTTTATGTTGATTATGGTATCAATTATGAATCTGAATTATAATATTGATTAATCATTATTGATAATGATATCACTGTGATTATCATTATCAATAATGATAATCATATTTATATGATCATCAAAATACTTATATCGACTTTATTATTATCAACGTAACAAACTTATCATTGTTAATAAGGATAATGTCAACATATGTCAACAGTATCATTATTAACAATGATTTTGTTAAACATATGTTTGGAAAACAAATATAATTAAGGCTGATATGTATCGGTTAGTATAATGTTCAATTTTAACATGAATATTAACATTAACAAGTCGATAATGAGGATTGACTTTAACATGTCGATAATGCAATTTGCTAAGTTGGTAAACTTTTATAGTACTAATGTCTCACAAAGAGACATCACTCTTCGTAGTCTCACGAAGAGGTATGTCCCTTCATGAGACATCCTTGAAGAATACATATATTACATCAAATTCATTTGATAAAATTGATTATTAATAACAATACAATTCAGCCTTAGTTTGATATATATATATATATATATATATATATATATATATATATATATATATATATATATATATATATATATATATATATATATATATATATATAAAGTCCTCTTACATATTGGTTAATAAGAAGATTATTTATATTATATTGATATTGATATATATCAAACAAGTGATTTGATATAATATCAATTTGGAGATCAATATATATAAAGATAATATTCTAAGGAGAAATTATGAAGATATACTTATATCTATCTAAGATTAGATAACATTCTATTGTGAAGTTATCTAATATAGATACATAAAAATTTAAAGAATTACATACCCTAAATATGATCAAACAATAACATATTCTCATGTACGCCCTATTTCTCTTCAATTGATCATAACTCTCTCCGTGCTTATTTTCAGTCTCTGCAATTCAACATACAACATCTAGAGACATCTCTAAGTCCCCCATAATAATTGAACACTCTGATTCCTTCACTAAATCACCACACATTGGATTCGACAACTTCAAACACTTATCAACTCATTGTCAACCAACATAGTACTTAGTTGACATCAATGAAAACACAATAATTGATCTCCTTTTCATCAAACCCGTACCACAATACCATCAACAATCTCTGCAATATATCTACATCACTTATGCCAACAATCCCCCCTTTGGCATTGATGGAAACACCACATTGATCTTCTAACAGTTGATAGTTGCTCCCCCTTAGCTGATACACCAAACTTCTCCTAGTCATCTCCTTCAAAAGTATTTTTCTAATCTTCTCCCCAATACCTCACTTCTTTTCTCTTCTCCCCCTTTGAAAATAATTCAAAAGGTACCACATAGGTCATCTGCTACTGCAACATCTTCCTTTGTCTCTTACTACTCCCCTTAAGGAGTAGTCCCATTCACATCAATCTTAAGTGAAAAATATTCAATGAGTCCACTGGATTGATGCTTACAACAACATCTTACTGTCATTCAGGTAGGGGAATAGCCTCTAACGTACCTCTTAGATACTCAAAGGTATCTTTAGGTAATAGCTTAGTAAATATATCTGTTAGTCATACCATGGTTGACACATATTCCAACTTGACTACCTTTTCCTGCACTTTCTCTCTTAAGAAATGACACTTGATTGCAATATGTTTTGTCTTTGAATGCATCACTGGGCTCTTGAAAATGCTAATTTCACTTGTATTGTCACATAATATAGTCACTAGTTCAGTTACCTTCTCTTTGATGACTTCTAGGATTTGCTTCATCCATGGAATTTGAGTACAATTGATATATATCACTACATACTTAGCTTTTGTAGTTGATTAGGAGATACAATTTTGATTCTTACTTGTCCATGACATAAGTCTTCCACCTAAGAAGAATGATCATCCACTTGTGATTAGCTAATCCTCTTTACTACTACCATGTGAGATTCCTTAGGATTAGCTTGAAATATGGCCACTATTCCAACTGCTTGTGCAATGTTCAGTCTACTATGAACAACATAATGCAACTTACCAATCATGAATTTGTATAGAGTTGCATCCACTACACTTGACTCATCATCCTTGGATAATTTGCATCCGATCACCATGAGAGTACCAACCAGTTTGGAATCTTCCATTATAAATTTTTTGAGCACTTCCTTTATGTACTTGGACTGACTGATATAGATACCTTCCTTGAGTTTTGAAATCTCCAATCCAATAAAGAAGTTAATCTCTCCTATCATTGATATCTCAAAATCATTATTCATCTCCTCAACAAATGGAAAAATCACTTCATCATTTCCTCCAAAGATTATGTCATCCACAAACACTTCAGCCAACAATATCTTTTCACCTTCAACCTTCAAGTACACATTTCTATCTTCACTTGTTCTTATAAAATCAATCTTGATGAGATAATAGTGTAATCTTTCATACCATGCTCTAGGTGCTTATTTCATTCCATACAATACCTTTTGCAACTTGCACACCATCTCATTATCCTTTGTTAATGCAAACCCATCTGGTTGTTCTATGTAAACCTCTTCTTCAAAAATCCCATTTAGAAAAGTGTTGTCCTGCATTTTGTCATCACAAAATGTAGATAATAGTACAAAACTTTTAAGCTTAGTTCTGTATTTCTCTATGTTTGATTCACTATTTAACTAGCCAATAATGATCGATTAGTTGATCCCAATTTGATTAGTGAATCTTTATGATGAAGGTTTTGTCAAGTCTTTTTCATTTTTTTAGTTTGTCTTCCTATACTTGATTTTTGAGTCCTTTGGCATCCTTTGGTGTGCTTTTGAGTGTGTTTTTAGTTGCTTTTGGTCCTTTTGTTTCATCCAATCTCTTGCTTTTGGTTTTCCTTTTGATTCAATCTATCATAGGCATTAATCAGACCTTTCAGTCAAAATATATGGTCATTTAAGTGCCCTAAAAGTGGACTATCCAAGATCAATTGCATATTAAAAAATTGATGTTATTTTCTAGAGTAACAAGTTCTTTACAAGCTTTCCAAGCTTCTCCAAAATTAGGATCCTCTAGATACAAATTATTGAGTTCCTTGAACCCAACCACCTCAATTTGCATCTCTGTCAGCAATAGTTGCCTTCTACTAAGAGCATCTGCAACCTGTTAGACTTTCCACTCCTGTGTTTCAAAACAAATGTATAACTCTATAAAAACTCAACCCATTTCAAATGCCTTTGATTCAACTTTCCTTTACTATTCAAATATTGCAAAGATTTATGATCAGTATACAAAAAAAACTCCTTAGGAAGCATATAGTGTCTCCACTTCTTTAATTCTTGAACTATAGCATAAAATTCCTGATCATAAACATAATATTTTCTCTTGGAATCATTTAACTTCTCACTGAAATAAGCAACAAGTTTACCTTCTTGGCTCATAACAGCTCCTTTTGTAGTACCGCTAGCATCACAGTCTACTTGAAACACCTTATTAAAATCTAGAAGTGCTAAAATAGGTTACTCTATACCTTTTTGTTTCAAAAATTTAAAACTCTTATCTGCCCCATTAGTCCACTTGAACTCTTTTCTATCCCCTCTCATTATTTTAGTCAAGGGTCCACAAATACTACTAAAATTTCTGATAAAATTTCTATAAAAACTAGCCAAACCATGAAAAGATCTTACCTCAGTAGCACTCCTTGGAGTAGGACATTCAAGGATAGCCTGCACTTTCTCTGGGTCCATTTTTAGACCTTCTATTGAAACTACAAATCCTAGATACACTAACTCCTTATTCACAAAACTGTACTTCTTCAAATTAATCAACAATTTCTCTTCGCTTAACTTCTCAAACACCATAAGAATATGCATCATATGCTCCTCCAATATCTTACTAAAGATCAAAATATCATCTAGGTAGACAATGACAAACTTACCCATAAATTTTTTCAGAACCTCATTCATTAGCCGCATGAAAGTGCTCGGTGCATTGGTTAGCCCAAAAGGCATGACTAACCACTCATACAGTCCTTCCTTTGTCTTGAAAGTAGTTTTCCATTCATCTCCTTCTCTGATCCGAATCTGATGATATCCACTCTTCAGATCTATCTTTGAAAAATACATAGCTCCACTCAAACAGTCCATAATATCATCCATCCGTGGCAATGGAAACCTATAATTGATTGTAATCTTGTTTATAGCCCTAGAATCTATACACATCCTCCATTCTCCATTCTTCTTTGGTGCTAATACTGTTGGTACAACACATGGACTCAGGCTCTCCTGAATCAACCCCTTCTGTAATAACTCATGTACTTGTTTGTTCAACTCTTCACTTTCTGTTGGTGTCATTCTATGTGCTGCCTTATTTGGCAAACTGGCTCCTAGAATCAAGTCCATCTGATGATTGATCTTCCTTACTGGTGGTAATCCATCAGGTACATTATCAGATACAATATCTTGAAACTCATTCAACAAATATGCACCCTCTACAAGTACATCTTCTACTTCCTCTTTACCAACTTTTAGAATTAAAGGAAAACACACATGCTCATGCCTCATACCATCTAGGAATTTTCATCCATCAACAAAAGTTATTCTTGCATTACCACATACCTTTTCTTCTGTGTCCTTCAATGGCTTTAGCTTATGTCTCACTCCATCCTTTGTCAAGAAATATGTATTTGCATGACCATCATGTATAACATGCCTATCAAACTGCCATGGTCTACCCAACAACATATGGCATGCATCCATTGGTATGATATCACATAGTACCTCATCATGGTATCTACTAATCTTGAACTTTACTAGGCACTGTTCACTAACCATGACCTTGTGGTCATCCTGCACCTAGGCAATCCAATATGGATGTGGGTGTTTCTCTCTCTTGAGCTTCAACTTTGTCACCATCTTTTTTGACACCAAATTGTCAGTGCTTCCACTATCGATAATCACATCACAACATTTACCTTCACACTTGCACTTGGTACAAAACATGCTTCTTCTTTGCTCAGGTTCATTCTCCCCACTTAGCGGGACTCTTCTGTTAATTAGTGTTTCTCCTCTTTCAACATCTTTAGAATGTGATGATTTAGCATCTTCATCTACATGTGCAACTCTAGCCTAGCCTTCAGTTCTCCTATCTATCCTTCCTTGGCATTGAGGATATTCATATTCCTATGACCTTCTTCTCCATAGTGAAAACATGTTCCATGGAAGCCTCCTCTTCTAGATCCTTGTCATCTTCCTCTTCCTTTTTGATCTCCATTATTCTAATCATGGAAATGATTGAAATTGTTTCCTCTTTAATTTTTTACTGCTACTAGCCTCATCCTTCTTTTTTGGATCTTCATTTCGGCCTCCATATGACCGTCCACTAGATCTTCCACCACGACCTCTTCCGTTTTGTTTTCTCTCAAACTTCTTGTTCATCTTTTTCTCTACTTTTAGGAAAAATTGGTATGCCTCTTCAATACTATTCATTCAAACCAAATTCAACTCCTCTTGAATGCTCGATCTCAACCTATTAAGGTAACGAGCAAATTTCTCCTTATCAGCTTCCGCATGGCCTATTCTGATGAAGATTCGATATAACTCCTCTGTATGCTCCTGAACAGATCTTCCTTCTTGCTTCAAACTTTGCATTTTTTTCAGTAAGTCAAGCTCATAATCAACAGGAATGAATTGTTGCTTCAATTTGTCCACCATTCAATCCCATCTTGTGATTTTCTCCTTTCCTCTTCTATTTCTCTCCAATTGAATCTCTTGCCACCAGATCTTTACATGACCCTTCAGTCTGGCCTTCGCAAACTTGACCCTATCAGGATCCTCAATATCTTCATACTTGAAATATTCTTCACATTCATTGATCCAGTCAATTAATTCCTCTGGGTTAAGATTTCCTGAAAATGTAGGAACCTTAATCTTAGGTCTTTTTCCGATCTTGAAAATGGCTAGGAAAATTCTTTCTTCTTCCTGATTCACAATTTTGATTTCTCCTTCAGAATTTCCTTCTTCGGCTTCATCCTCACTTTCATCTCTAACATTAAGATTCATTCCTCTGTGAATCTCTTCTTGCAATGCTCGCACTTGTCTCTGAAGTGCTCTAATCTCAAGTGTTACACCATCAGCTCTTTCACCACGTTCCCTTCATGGAGGCATTTTTGCGCTACTCACTGGAACCCTAACCATGGTCCTGGTGTAAATTACCTCACAGTTGGTGATCTATTTACACACTCAAGAACTCCCACTCTGATACCACTTGATGAAGGGTGCTCCCCTTAATACCACAAACACATAACAAAAATAAAGAAACAACAACAATTTGCAAGAACAGAAAATGAGCTTCTTATTATCTCCACAAATGTGGAATTACAAATTTCAGAATTACAATATGCAAAGCCACATGGGCATTTCCCTTACAATATTCTTTAGGACAAAGCCTTGAATTATTACCCAGGACTACTCTAAACTGCTCCGAACTACCTTAAGACAACACTACAACCTTCCTTATATAGGCAATTTTCCACCACTCGGGAAGGTTCTAGAAATTTAGCCATAAAGGCCAACCAAACTTAGAATTATTTTATTTTTTATTTTATTACATCATAGTTGGCTCAAAACATCTTTTGAAACCCAAATAGAAATTTTGAAGGAAATTTATTTTCTGCCATTTCAGGTGGCCCAACTTCCGGAGACCATAAGTCATCACCCGTTGACCCTATTAACTATTATGACCCCATTTTGGAAAGGGTGTGAAGTGCTCTACAACACCCAAATAAGAAAGCTTCATTCAGCTGAAGTTTTGACCTCATCTAGAGCCTCTAAAGCCTTCAAAACTAAGTTCAAAGGTTCTGTACCCTACTGTCAATACCGACAATTTTTAATATCTTCAAAACTAGACTTGATCTGGAAATGAAACTTTATCAGCAGGCTGATATCACCAAAATGAACCTCCAGGAAAGAAAATAGACCATTCTGAGCATGAACAGAAAACTTACTAAAAGTAGTAAATTTTCAAAAATAGAAGCTCTGCACAAGATAACCCTTATTGAAACGAAACCAGAAATATTTTTGGGTGATGCAAGATTGCTCTTACACCCAGGATGCTCCTGCATCACTTTATCACTTAAATTTTTTACTTAAGTGATCAAAGTGCACTTTATGATATATTTTTAAGTTGAGTTGCTTTTTAATTTTTCACTTAAGTGACTATATTACATTATCATTTTATTTAAATGTTGAGTTTACTTTATGTTTTAATAACATATGAGTTAATATTACTTATATTTTGTGTTAGTAGTTATTTTAGACTTTTAAAGTAATATTCTACTTAACATTTCAAATAAACGTGTGTTTAAATGAATCACTTAAATGTGTAAAGAAACTACATGTTTTATTATTTCTTTCTTTACATGTAAATGCATTAAAAGGTTCCCTCTACATGTCAAGTTGAAATAATAAAACATGCATTTACATTTGAAGTCTTCACTTTAATATGTAAATGGCTTTCAACATGTTTTATAAAACATGTAAATGTAACTAGAGAGTGAGCTTTACATGTAAAAGACTCTTCCTTCCAAATGCATTCAAAATAAAATATGTAAATGCATCTAGAGAGTCCACTTTCTATATAAAAGACTTAACCATTTAAAGTCTTTACAAAATAAAACATGTAATGACATCTTCTAAACCCATTTTTGGCTTGGAAGTGAGTTTCTGACCCAAAATAAAACATGCGTTTGCACTTGGAGAGTGTGTTTTGGGCTTGGAGATGTTATTTTTATTCAAAACATGCAAAATAAAACACGTGTTTGCACTCTAAGAGTGCATTTTCATTTGTTGGGCATGTTTTGAGTGATAAACATCAAAAGTATGGCATGTAAGCACTCTTATAGAGTGCGTTTTTGGTCTTTCCAGCCAAAGACATGTTTTATAACACATGTATATGCATATTTTAAACCTGTTTATGGCTTAAAACCTCATATACATTAAAAAATGTGGTTGTATATGTAGGTATAGAACATGTTTTTGAAAGAAGTCTCCATTTCTTCCCAAAACGTGACATGCACTCACCTCTTCTAAACTTGTTTTTGGCTTAAAACCTCATATACATTAAAAAACATGGCTGTATATGCATTTATTCAACATGTTTTTGGTCTAGGGTATCATTCTTGTCCAAAAACATGATGTGTAAAGACATATGGAGGCTACGTTTTCATTTGCTGAGTGTTATTCAAGCTAAAAACTGTTAGAATAACTGAGAGGGGGGTGAATCAGTTATCCAATGTCCCAAATCAAAATGTATAATCCAAAACAATTCTACTACTTTTGCAGGTCGGTAAACATTTAATACTTTCATTGTCTATGTATTTACCGATTGACAGTCTAAAACTTATAGTAATTACCGATCAAATCTAACATGTAAAATGCAAAGTATGATAACAAACAAATATCACAATCAACATATAACACAAGAGATTTAATGTGGAAACCCTGTAAAGGGAAAAACCACCTGGGACTGACAACCCAAAATTGTTCACTCTTTTGAAGTGAGGTCAGTGAAGACCCAACCCTATTAAAGGTTTACAAACACACTGTTAGGTGTGACCTTGTTAGAGGATTTAAGACCATAAGTTATCATCCAACCAGCAGTCACTCTGGGGTTGACAGGATAACAATGTTCACTCTATGAATGAAACATCAAAAGACTTTCATAGTCCACTTGGTTAAGAGATTTGACTATGTACAATGGTTAAATATGTAACAGTAGATGATCTACCTAAATACAACTTTAGTTTGTAGTTTCCAGATCAATGTTCAGCTCATTCAAATATTTTTGATCAATATAACACTTTAGATTCAATACTGTATCAACTTAATATCCATCGGTAATAACTCTCTGTAGCTCGGTAACTGTTATGCAGCTCAGTTCTTATTAACCAGTATGATCAGAATGCATGAAAACTTCTCCACGTGATAATTCTATAGTATCTTCTTCTTTCGGCATATGTTTCATAGTGAAACCAATGTCTCTTATATAGATGAGTAAATCATTTTCTTTTCCTCCATTAGATTTTGCCGGTTAATCATATTCATAGATTTTTCTACTTTAAGCTCCCTCGGTTGGTGTGTCAATAACATGTTTCAATCTACTCCATTAGATCCTTTTGATTTATGTTAGCCATCGATCTTCATAACAAACATTATCTATTACCTCGATTTCATACACTTTACAACTCATCACTTTATCGGCCAAACTGATCATTTAATTCCTTTCTATTTTGCTCGGTTAACAAAGAAATGCGTCAGTGAACACAAGCTTGGTTAATACTGCACTCGGTATACTCTACACTTCATTGGTGTATACTGAAATGCTTTATTTACTGACAACACTGCTTTGTGTCTTTCAGCTCTATTCTTCATCATAGATGAATGCAACATAATAAAGTCAATTCCATCAAGTCATAGACTCATCAACAAGTTACTCAGTGTATTCCTTATCCTCATCTGTCATATACATCTTCCTCATGTAGATATTTTTGTTCTTCATCTCTTTCACGTTCCTTCAGATGTGTCGGTATAGTAACTTACAAGATAAGTACTGTCAAGTTAGTTGACATCAATGACAACATAATACTGATTTAATCATCTTGCATTATCTAATCATCAACTCCTCAGTAATCTTGAATTACATATTCTTCTTTCTGGTTCTAAATCAGTTGTAGTTCATCAAAAAACATGTCAAATAACACATGTAAATGCATGTTTTAAATCCATTTTGGCTGGAAGTGATCATTATTGTTCAAAACATTCATGCATTTGCATTTTGAGAGCCCATTTTGCCTCCATTACATGTAAAAACACCCAACATGTTTTGAGTCTTGGAAATAGTCAAAGATTTGGAGTGGTTGGATGCAGACACATCTCTAGAACCCATTTTTGGAGAAGGAAAAGCTATTACAACTTCTCTTCCTTCCATTTTTCTCTCATTGGCTTCCAAGTAAGTATTTGTAATGGTTTTTGTTTTGATTTTTATCTTATTTCTCCTACAATGTTGCATTTTATGGCTTATTTGTTTCCATTTGTTCAAATGAAACCCATGTATTGTGCATTTTTGTATTTAAATAAGATTAAATCATCCATTTTGCAATGCATAAAATCATCTTTTACTCAAAAATGAAATTGCATGTGGAGTTTTGGTTTCAAGTTTTAAACATGTTTGGGTCAATAGCAAGAGGTATGTTTTTGTCTTTTTCTTCCTTTTTGTTTGTTTGTTTGTTTGTTGTTTTTTGAAGAAAGTTGAAGTTATTTCCTCAAGAATGCAAGTGCATCCATCCATGCTAATTCATCTTCCATTCACCAATACATGTAGTTACATTTCCTAAGTCCATTACATGTGAAAACATGTCATCTTTCATTACATGTAATCATCCTTCAAGAGTCCATTTTTGGTAAAAAGGTCACTCTTTTAAACCAAAATTACCATTTACATGTTCTCATGTCTTTCCAACTTGCATTCTTGGCCACACAAATAGAGCCTCTCATGCAATACATCTTCACAAGTCCATTTTCACTCCTATTCATTCATATACATATCCCATTCTTTTCATTTCCAGCCAACGTGTGTGTTCATTGAGTATCTAATCAATACTTTGAATACCTTGTTCTTCATAGATCCATCATTGCAAGCTAAAATCCTCTCATGGGTTCAATCTCTTTAGATGATGTATTTACCTTTTAGGATTTCCATGTTGCAGCACAGGATATGTCAGCACCATCAAAAGCTAAAGGAAAGATGAAATATCAATATGACAAAGAGCTGGTCCATGCCACAACCTCACTTTTTTCATCAACTCTTGATCAAATATGAGATATAGAAATTGGGTATGTTGACATGATCAATTTCTTGCAAATACTCGACAAAGTCTAGGGAATGGAAAATATTTTGGCAAAGCTACAAGGGGATCTGGAGAGCTATCAAGTAGTAGAAGTGGAAATCATCAACAATCTTAGACAAATAAGATGCAAGTTTCTTACCAGAGATGATAACTTCTTCACTAAAGAGGAAATGATTACAAAATTGTGAACTCAGCACATATAGGTGCAATCAAAATTGAAGCTATTTTAGAGACCATGAAGATTTCAGATCTTCTTCTTATTCATGGTTGTAGTGCCAAATATAAGGCTTTCCTTGATAATTTCAAGGATTAATTCTTCTTTCTTCATCTTTCTTCTTTAGTTTTCATGCTTTGTAGATTGGAGAGGATGAATTGCATACAATGCAATTACATGTAAATTTGATATGTAATCCAATAATTCTTCTCACCTAGTTAGACCAGGTCAAAGTGGTTGAGTTTCTCTCACTTTTTCCTCCTTTTTCTCATTCCTTTCCCTATAAAAGGAATGAGCCCTCATTGTAAATTTCATCTTTATTTTATGCAAGAGAGCTCTACCAAACTTGTGCAAGCATAATTGTGATTGTGTAGTACTATTTTGGATAAATATAAATAGAAAGAAACAATTGGAGCTAAAGCTGTGATTGAGTGCAATTGTGGTGAATCAAATTGGAAGTTGTGACTACAATTTGGTTTTACTGTCTTTTTGTTTATGTGATTCTTGTGTTTTGTTAAGAGCAATTTGAAAATTAGAAACAATTGGAGCCGAAGCTATGACTGGGAGCAATTGTGGTAATATAAGACTAGAAGCTATGACTGTAGATTATATTACCATCTCATTTTCATATAATTTGTTAGAATAGTTAGAAAAATCTCTACTTCTGGAAGTCTATGTGCCCCAATGGTAGAGGTATTTCTTATAGATTAGATAAATAGGTCATAGAGCCAAGTCGGTACACTTTTCAATCAGCATATGAGTTGGTGTTGGTTTATTGGTATCACTATTTCCATCTTTTAGATAGAAGTGTAGTTTAGAGATTAAAGCTTTTCCTATTACTCATTCTTCAGGTAAGTGGATTCCTTCTTGAAAGATAAGAGGAAGGAATATTTGTAACACCCTATTTTTATAATCTCTTAACTTCTTGCTTACCTTGAGTTCATCCAAGGAACAGTGAGAAGGGGGAGCCTTTCCTTTAAGGTAGGAGAGACATTGTCTCACACAATGTGGTTGGTATCAAAATTTTGTAAACTGGATTTTTCTCTCAAAACTATCAGTTGCAAAATATCCACCCAACAAAAATCATATTTGACATCCATTTGAAAAAAATTAAACTTCTTATAGGAAGCATAAGAAATTAAAATTATTACCCCTTCAAGTCTTGCCACTAGAGAAAATATCTCTCCATAGTCCAATCCTTCCTCTTATGCATAGCCCTTACACATAATTCTTGCCTTGTGAAAACCTACTTAGTACCAATTACATTCTTATCTTCTGGTCTAGGAACAAGTGTCCATGTATCATTTTTCTCAATCTAATCAAGTTTCTCTTCCATGGCTTTTATCCAATCATCATTCGTCAAGGCTTCCTTCATAGTTTTAAGCTCAAACTTTAAGATCAAACATGTACTTTCTCTGATCTTCCTTCTAGTTTTCACTCCTGCATCTTTATCACCAATTATCTGATCAACAGAGTGATTTAACTTCACATATCTTGGAATAACTAGTTCAGGTCTTGGAATAATAATTTATTTCTCTTGCATTTGCACATACACAAATTCTTGATCATTTACTAGTTCTTGATTGCTTGTTTCATCAAATTTCTCTAGATATTCATCCACCTTCACATTTTTACTTTCAACCATCTTGTTAGTCCTTTTATTGAAATACTTCTAAGTCTTTGTTTTAGTAGAATATACCAAGAAAATACCTTCATCACTCTTAAGATCAAACTTTCCAGTGAAATCATCTCTCTTGATATAACATCTACTACCAAATTTTTTGAAATGCTTAGCACTAGGTGAATGACCATACCATAATTCATAAGGTGTCTTACCAATTCTTTTCTTCACTTGTACCCAGTTTAATGTGTACACTGTAGTGTTAATGGCTTCTCTCCAATATGACTTAGGTACATGACCTTGAATCATCATTGTCCTAATAGCATCAACTATAGTTATGTTCCTCCTTTCAGCAACACCATTTTGTTGTGGAGTTTTAGGTGTAGACATCTTCCTTGTAATTCCATTCTCCTCATAGTATTGAACAAACTCTGATGAAATAAACTCTCCTCCTTTGTCTAACCTTAAGCACTTCAATATTTTTCCTATTTCTTTCTCAAAAAATTCTCCAAATCTTTAAAATTGTAGAAATATTTAGACTCGTCCTTCAATAAAGTTACCCACATCATCCTTGAGTAGTCATCAGTAAGCAATATGAGATATTTATCACCATGATAACTTCTAGTCCTCATGGGACCATAAAAATCAGTATGCACTAAATCCAATATATTCTTAGATGAATAAGACTTTCTACTAAAAGTAGAACTAGTTAACTTACCCAGTTGACATTCCTTACACATTATGTTGTCTAGTTTAACTAATTGTGGAAAACCTCTACCTGTATTCAACTCACTAACTTTGACCAAACTATCAAAGTTTACATGAAAGAACCTTCTATGCCACAACCAACTATCCTCAACTCTAGCAACCAATCAAATGTTAATATTATTATTCATATGGAATAAATTACCTCTAGTGTTCCTACCAGTTGTAATCAAATCACCTGATCTTCCAGGAATCCTGCATACACCTCCTTTGAACTCAATTCTATAACCCCTTTCATTCAAATTACCCACACTCAATAAGTTATGTGTTATACCTTCTACAAAATAGACATCATCAGAATTACTCTTTCCATTTAAAGAAATTTTACCTTTCCCTTTAACCAAGAAGGGTGTATTGTTACCAAACCTGACCACACCACCATCAAATTCTTCAAGCTTGATGAACTTACTTCTATCACCAATCATGTGATGAGATCAACCACTGTCAATGACCCACTCATTGGCTTGATCCATGTGAGAGAACAAGGAATTTTCACCTTCTAAGGTATCTTATTTGATTGCAACAAACATTATCTCTTCATCTTCATTGTCTTTAGATTATTCATCAATCATACCTTCATCTACTACAACATAACATTGTTTCTTTCCTTTTTCTTTGAATATTTTGATCTTCACTTTTTTTTCACCATTAGGACACCTAGAAACAATATGTCCAATCTTATTGCATGAGAAACACTTCAAAGGTATCTTTCCTTTGTACTTACTAGTACATCTAGGTCCTCTCCTTGCAACTAATAATTCAAGTTCATCTTACTTCCTCTCTTCATCCAAGACAAATTCAAATTCCTTGGAATGAATTAACATGCATGCAGATTCATGACTTATCTATTTTCCATTCTTCTCTGATGCTAATGAAAAAGAGGCCTTAAAAGATGCTTCAACTCTAGGAATACTATTATCAAAATTTATTAACTCAAAAGCAATAAGCTTACTAATCAAACCATCAATAGAGACATTATCTATTGTTCTCAACTCATCAATGGTAGAAACCTTAATGGCATAAGAAGGTAGAAAAGTCATCAACATTTTACTTATGACATATTATTCTTAAATGGTACCATCGACACTCTTGATAGAATCAACAACTTATTTTATCCTTTGACCATATTGAGCAATGTTTTCTCCTTCAACCATTTTCATGTCATCATAATTTCCCTTCAGACTATCTACCCTGGATTTTTGCACATGCTTGTCTCCACCATAGATTAGTTTAATTTTTTCCCAAACCTCATGGGTAATCTCTAAACCATGTACATCAATAAATTCAGTTCCAGATAGAGTAATTACTATAGCCTCCAATGTTTTCATATTCTCCTATTTCTCCTTCAATTGATCTACAGTAAGAGTCCCAACAAGAAAAAAATATTTGGTCACAACATTATTCCAAAAGTGTGGCCCCATACCTTTTAGATAAATCTTCATCTAGTCACTCCATATTGTGTAGTTATCTCTTGTAAATTTAGGACCTTCCTTCATCATTGGATATTTTCTCAAGATGTTAAGCTTACCACAAAGAGGACCTAGGATATGATACCAATTGTTAATACTATAAGGTCCAAAATTACTAAGAGGGGGGAGGGGGGTGAATCAGTAATCTATTAGATCTGAAACTTTTCATAATTCTTTCAACAACATCAACCAAATTCATTAACTTTAAACTTTATTCTTGCAATAAACAAAGCAACCATACAACCATCCAAACATGCAACAAAGTGACATCAATATTTTATGAAGAAAACCCTGATTAAGGGTGAAAACCATGATGGGAATTAGCACCCATTAATAATATACACTCCTCTAAAATGTGCCATGTTGAAGGCCTATCCCTATTAGGAGCTTACAATAATGCCCCAATAGGAGAAGACCTCATTAGGAGTCACATGATTAAGGGATTTACTTCTAGCCCTGTTAGGAGATTTACCCTATTAGGAGTAACCTTGTTAAAAGATTTTAAACCCTATTTAAAGAGTCACCCTTTTAAAGGATTTACAAATCAGACCTGTTAAAGTCTACCTAGTTAAGGGATTTTCTTACATATACTATTAGGAACCAACAAGTATAATGATCAGGGTATAAAACTTATCCTTTTATTGCTCAAATCTAATTAAGTACAACACTTCTTCTTGCAGGAAATATTCATTTGTCTCTTGACCGCACCTTTGTATCCATAGTCTACACTTGCAGAATTCACCAATTTACATATAAATAAATTACATGCTCATCAGGGCATTAGCCAACTTACAAAATGTATTAGATTTGAACTTCAATCATTCTTGCTTGATCCTTGAACCCTAAAATGTATTAACAATCTAGAGTATTCAATTAAAAATTTAGGTTGGCCACAAGATTCATCGCACATTGATTTAACACAAGAATAGTCAAAATTTATTTGACTTGCCCAACACACTTCTTAAAATTGATAGATTCAATCACCTCTAAGAATGTAACATCAATTCATCATTACAAATATGTTATGCCATGACACCTTGCCACCTAGATCATGAAAATATTTATCATAGCTAACTACATCATCACCACTCACCGATCAAACATCAACTATCCAAACCTATTCAAATATTTTATTAACTTGCACCTAACGATCTCTTGTCACCTGAAACCATGCCTTGCGGTACTCTAATCTTATAGATCATAACTAAAATTCCCTAACTTAGTCAACATACACATACCATGACCACAACACTTGAATCCATACTAATTTAATAGAACAATCAAATCATTCACTATATGTCACTGTCTATTCTCATGTCTTCTCTATTTCTCTTCAATTGATCATAACTCTCTCCATACATATTTCCAGGCTCTATGATTCAACATAAAATATCTAGAGACATCTCTATGTCTCCCATAAGAACCGCACACTCCAATTCCTTCACAAATTCACCACACATTGGATTCAATCACTGTCAACCAACATAGTACTTAGTTGACATCAATGAGAACATAATAAATGATTTCATACTCATCAAACCTATACCACAATACTCTCAAAAATTTCTACAACATCTCTGCATTAGTTATTCCAACAAGAATGTCATTTGGGGAAGGCAGAATGTGACTAGTCACACATAGGAAAGTAGTCGCATATAGCTATGATTTAATGTTACAAAAGTTGTTTAATTCTAGACATTGCTGGCTTGTGTTTGGCTGCTAAGTTAGTGGAAAAATGGGTGTATAAGAAGACACCTTATTGTTTTATGTCTTCTACAAATTGGGTACATAATTTTATTTTACTATCACTAGGCATATGAAATTAGTTTCAATTCTGCTAAGCTTTCATTTGGTATTGAATTTGAATGGGTTAATTAAATCAATTCTATTCTATTATTTTCATGTTGCAATGTTAATATGTGTGTGTGTGTGTGTATAACCAAACAACTAGTAAACACTTGATAAAAAAAATGAAAAAATAAACAAACAAATCATAGCCTAAATATCAAGGGGTGCATTCCAACTATTTGAAAAATTTATTGAGGGAGAATATACCTCACAAAAATATCAGAACTAGGTAGTATATTATAAATAATAACATAATATAGCAGATGAATTATCAATGTTATGGTAACCATAATCAGGTATAGTAATAAAATGCATCACATAGTGCAACCACTAATCACATTACATGGGTACTAATGGAAATAACACAGTGGCACAATCAAAGTCTAGGTAACCATTGACACATACCTCAGTGAAACCATAAAATCACATCATAAGCCAAATGGGACAAAAAGAAATCACAACCACAACAATAGTAGTCTCAGAAGGAACACAAGAATCAACTATACTAGGTGCATCTCATAATTCCAACATAAAATCATAACACGATAATAGTCACCACATCACAATATTAGCTCAACCAATCACATATGAGAGGCAATCTACATCGAGAGCCAAAGCAAGGCATCATGAAACAGGTATAGAACTAGTCACAACACAATGGTTCTCACAACCAGTTACACATATAAACAGCTTGTTGATACGACATAAATTAGATCACCCTGAAGTTATAAACCTCTCATAGGTACACCATGATCATGCTATACAAGCATATAAGATCAAAGCCATGTACATTGGGATGACATTCATAATGAAAATAGGAGAGGCACTACACCATCACCCCCAAAGACTAGGCTTACTCCTAGAATCCTCCAGGTCAAACCAAAGTAGTGCACCAAGTGCAAGATTAAAACCAAACCAAGATTAAGAATAGCCATACAACTTCTCTACATGTTTGGAAAAACAAAACCAATTCCTTACTATCCAACCTCTCAATTGTTGAAAGGATCACAAAAACAACAAGAGTGTCAAAAACTCTCAAAGTCCTCTAGTAAGGGACACAATATGTGCTAGGAAAGACACATCTAGCCACACATGTTGCCAAAAGAGGCATCAAGAAAGACACTCTACCTCATCATGAGGTGTCTAATTGCAAAATGATACCCTCCAAGATATATCCAAGATCTCTCCAAGATCAAAGCACCAAGAACTTCCAAGTCATAACTTGGGAACATGAGGGAAAATGATCCCAAAATGTTGAAAGAACCATCATGCCCATCTAGAGAATTCTTAAATCCAACCACAATCTCACTAACTCAGTCGAGAATTTGAAAAGGTGAACATTATCTTCCAAAATTACACTCTTTTGGGGGATACTACATCCAAATCAGGTGTACCAAGAGATAAAAATATACAAGTTTTCCTCTCCTAACCAAGAGAACTCACAAAATGGAGGCTCAATAGTGCACTCCTTCTATTTGAAGGGATTATTAGAGAAAAAATAAAACACCATGCATAGGAGCAATGTGATTTCTATGACATCAAGAGATCAACTATAATTGAAATCTAGGGTCACACACCCCAACTAGACCATGATCTCACCTTCAACAAAGTGGCAAAAAAAACCAAAATGGTGAATGTCATATTACACTCAATTCTATACCAAATCTCATGATGGTAAGATACACCCTTAGATACCATGTCCTTCTAGCTTAAATATAGGAATAACACACCACTAGTAATCCCTTGACAACTCAATCTCCAACATGAAGTCTCACTAAGATGGGACAACTAACTAATATAATATCATATATTTATATATAACCACAAGGATATATAGCTACGGGTGTGTCAATACTTGGAAGGGAGACTCTTTATTTCCACACTACACTAGTCCAAGAAGTGTTGGGGGAACCTACAACCCAAATAACCCCCAAGAACACTCAACAAAAATAATACAAAAATAGTTGTGTAGCTAAAACCTCCACAATTAATCTAAAAGAGGCTAGCACAACAACAATACATGGTCATCAAGGCCCACATCATGGATCACAACTCATAGGTGGACTAAGTCACACCCAACTATCCAAAACAAAAATGGTAAGAAGGGAAACACTCAAGGTCTCCAAATCACATCATGGGAGAAAACAAGAATCTCAATAAGAATTCATATCAGAAACCAATGCAAGAATTCAATCTCAACCAATTCCACATAAGATATGCAATAACATTAATAGAAAATATCATATATCATGATTCTAGCTAATGATCACAATGAGGTTTACCAAAATTAACCATCCATCTATTAACAATTTACAAGGAGGATCATATAATTCCAATCTCATTAACATGATACACATTTACTCATCAATTGCACAGTGCAACTATGAACATCCATACCAAGGAGATTTACAATCTAATGCATCTTTAAATCAATTAATGCTAACATGCATATACTTCATTTGTCCATTTGTATTTCTTTTATATACAAGCACGAACTTCTCAAAATTAATAAGATAAGTTACTCTTATTACTCATATTTAAATATATTCAACAAACACATTAGATAGTATGTTCTTTGCAATGTTCTTCCTTGCACGTATTATCAGAGGTTTGCATTGAACATGATAGAGTCATAAAACAAAAAATTGGGTAGCAATAGAAAACATTAAGAGTAGTCACCACGAAAGAAAAGGGAAAACAAATGGGGGAAATCATAAATCCCAATAGTAAATCCCAAAAATGTGCACATTTCAACAATAAATCAAATGTGATAGACATCACAAATAGATAGATAGAAAAGTTTTGGTGACTAGTCCAAGCATAAGAAATACCAAAATTCAATGCTATCCCACACAACACATGGAAAGATCCACCAAGAAATAAAATAAATCACCAATCCTAAAATACACTCACTAAACATTGTGACCAATACCATTCACATAAAAGGGAGTAACAACCACAATACTAAGGAACACATCATCCCAACAATGTTAGAGAACATACCCACATACACTAAATAGTGAACCATCAGTGATCTTAATCATATTCATAACTATAATTCTTATAAATGTAGCAATATTATTTCTTATTAACAAATTCTTTATTCTTTTCCATGCAATGTAGTAATTCCATTATGTAGGGTCTAATAAAAAAAGGGCCTACAATCAACCTCAAAACATATGCATAATGCACAACACAAGATCTCTAGGTTTGGAACACATCAGGGGGTAATTACAACCACAAAGTGAAACACTTGTAGGATTGAAACATGAGACTCAATCTCTTAGAGGGTTTTTCAACATGTGCATACGGGAGGGTTTACATAAAAATGTCTCAAGGAATGATTGGCTAAAAACCACAAGGTTCTTCCCACAAATGGGGTATGCATGATTCACATCACAAATAATCAAATTGACTAATACATTATGACACAACCCAACTCACAAGGGTATGACATTAATCTCAACATCACACAAGTGACAGATAATATTTACTATCACAATAGCCTCATTTCACTCAATGCAAGGTAGTACAAGGTTACAAGAAACATAAAGTCTGGATACATATGATACCACCAAAGGAGATAATTTTTCATGTTTCCACACATCCACAACCACAAACTCATACATCATTTCTCAAGGGATTAAAGCAACCATGCAATTTGGGGGAAACCATGCAATTTAGGGACATAAGTCACTAACCCAATAATCTATTACAATTTATGATAACACTTATCATTACCAATAAATATCTCTTTTTAACATTTACCACAATGCATAAATATCACTCTACAACCAGAATGCATAATAGTGCAAGAAATAAGATACCACAAATAACCAACATGAATTTTTTCATTTACTCTCACATTAATGCAATAATCACCATAATTCATAGTGCACCAAACTCCACAAGGAGTCAAATAGTAGGCACTCAAGGCCATGCAAGGACACCAATCAGTGACTCGAAGCAAGGGGTCACACACACAAAAAAGCCACTCAAGAAAGAAACATAGGCAACAAGCTATCAAGCTATAACAAATGGAAACATAATCATAACTGCCAAGGAATTCACACAATCAGACCACCCAAAGGTCACCAAAAGCTCCAAAATCCATGAGAAACACACTGATCATACAGTCTAAAGTGGTATGAAGAGGGTCTCATGTAGTGGCATCATCCATCCCTGGAAGGTACAAGATCTAGGAGGTACTCTTCCCTCAACACATGCTACTTGGGTTGTTTCCTCAAGAACACTTAGGAATGCCGCACTTAGGCACCCAAGAAACAAACAACCACTATATCACAACTATACACACACGTGCTCATCCATCCACAACATCTACTATGTGGGAAACATAAAAATAAAGATCCCAACATATGAACATGGGCTTTGATACCATATGTAATGCCCCTCCCAGGAACCCTTGGAACACAAGGAAAAATATGGACTAAATAATTCTTTTTTTTGAATTACATGTTACATAACATTAACAACCCATAACTAATTGCATCACATAAGCATCTCAAGAAAGAAAAATAAGTCAAGGAACATTAAGAACATCACATGTTCACACATAAGAAGAAGTCTTTCAAACAAATCCAAAGATTCTCAAGCCACTAAACATATACTCAGAATGGAGAAAACATGTTCTTGAGATTATCCTACAAGAATCTAGATAGCATCCAAAGATTGCAAGAGGTCAAGCCGAAAAATATTCATGGCTAACAAGGAGGGAGATAATAGCACTATCAATCCCAAACAAGAACGTTCTTTTTTTAGCCCAAATAGAAGTTCCTACAATTGTTATCCATAGAAGTTTTGTTACCTTACTGATAATAAAATAGAGCATTAAATCAACATACAACCATATACATGCATCAATAAGGTCCACAAAGAAATAAGGAACCCCTAGGAATCCAACTTGGAAACACTCGCAAAGTACCCATATCTCAAAACTACTAGCAAATCATCTCTGGGTAGAGACATTGATGATTAGGCTAAGACATTGATTGGGAAGCAAAGATGCTGATTAGTAGAGACGTTGATCTGTGATTGGTGAAATTCTAGAAAAAGTCTCAAACCAATAAGTTGGAGACACTAAAAAATAGACGGAGACACCAGTTTGTGAGACTTAGCCCAAAATACAAGGAAAACATAATGAATCTATGCTGACTCCAATGTATGACTAAAGTACATCTAGCTCCACACCAGTGAGTACTAGATACACAAATATCAAGGCCATGGTCACTTGATTACATCATAATACATAAATTGAAAGCATTAAGGAAACTAGGCTAGCCAATAACATCATGTTCATAATGAATGCATAAATATATACCAATGTTATTGAATGGAGATATTTCCCAAGCTCCAAGTATCTATAGCTAGAGGAAGTTCATCCCTGTACACTAGTCCCCAAGAGTGGTATAGTAATGTAACGCCAACCTACCATGTGGAACCTGCAGGCTCACAAAGATAGAAACCCGACCACAATCACAAGTAACCACTCACACAAAATAGGCTACATTGACATTGTACATGAAGCAAGACTCAAGGGAAATGCAACAACCCAAATAATAAACACAATGCAAGCACATAGGATGAAGGAAGATGTCACTACTCAATTGACAGAGTATAAAGTGGAGACTTGGGAAGGGAGTGTCATCATATGGCTCACAAATCCTAGGTGGCATCAAGCTATCCTTCTCTCATCAAGGATGCTCGGCTGAGCCATATCAACATCCTCAGATGGAAAGGCTACACTATACCATATCAACATCCTTAAATGATGGCAAGGTATTGAACCATATCAATGTCAATAGATGGAAAGGAAAGACATGCCATATCTACATCCTCAAATGATGAAAAGGTAGTCCTATAAATCTCACTAATCTTGTATTCAGTTTTACCCCTTTTAATGCTTAAGGTTACCAATTGCTATTAAGAACTCAAGAAGGTTACCTTGGAGCCCCTTTATGATCTGGTCCACCTTGAAGAGCCACTCCATCCCACTGCTCAATACAATCCATCAAAGGTAAAAAAACATCAAAAGATTCACAAGTACCAGATCCCAAGATGCATCAAATAACTCAATTGGCCTTAAACCAAGAGTACGAGTCACTCAGACCTTAGCATAGGAGCATAGCTCAACTTCATTCCTAGATGCAGTATCAAACACCATACATCCACATATCACATGGGATCTCAACCTTAAGCATGGAAGGTTCCAATACAAAGGCAACATAAACGAAATCAAGCAATAACATGAGGATAACTCAACTAGTCCAAGGACACTTAAGGCAAGAAATTGAGTAAAAGAAAGAATAAGCCAAATAAAAAATTTCTCGATTAGCCACTTTTCCAAGAGCACGTATTCCCATGAAATTAATAAATAATATCCTTAGAACATGAGGAAGGATCAAAATACCCAAAAGAAACAACATGCTCCAATTTTTGGCAAAATCCAACAATATACAAAATTCATCATTCTAGGGATTAAATGGCACTTTTGAATCAAGATATAAAAATAATTGAAATGTCCTATGACCATTATGATTCTATGATCCTATTCCTTGTAGTAAATAATACTAATTCAAATATTAAAATCAAGTCAAACATGGCGATTGACAGGTTCTAGATGGCACACAAAACAAGGCACTGACAAAAATGTCAAAAAATTTAACATAAAATAAATTGATGAAATTAAAATCCATTGGTCTAAATCCACTCAAAAATACATTTCTCAAATAGAATTTTAGATCTGGGCACTTCATAGAAATTTAGCATTATAACATTACCCAAATCCCAAAAAACGACATGGGAAAGCATCAAAATGCTCACACTCGCCCAACTGGGTGAAGGAGTCAAATATAAATTTGGGGGAATGTTAATTTTTAGCCCATGTTCCTATTGCAATTTATTTCATTAAAAAAAATGAAGTAAATTGAGAGATCCAAAAATCCTTACCTCTCACAAATGGTAAAAACCAAGAAATAGGAGGAAATAATGAGAGACCACTGAATTGGATGAAACCTTCGGTGAAGTGGAGGGAATCTAACATGATTCCAATGAGCTGCTCCATGCTAAAATCTGACTATTGGGTCAAACACAATGAGCAATTCTC